>JAWVWN010004420.1:0-48230 GCA_037367305.1 Phrynocephalus vlangalii
CCCTTTTTGTAAAAAAAAGTTCCCCCCCTTTCTTAGTGACCGGAAAGGCTTAACCAAAGTTTTAGGACATGATACAATTGTTATTAATATTTCTATTTCTAAATTTATATAATATTTGTGGGCTTAATTCTTTGGGATACACTGTTTTGAATACATGAGGCTTGCTAATGCTGGGGGTCACTAAAATAGCTATATTGAGGGTCTATACCTTTCAGTTTTTTTCGTATAAAATCTTCCTTTCTCTCATGCCCCTGCAGGCTGAGCAGGCAGGCAGGGGAAGATGGCCACGCATTCACTGCGGGAGGGGCCAGGCCAAGCGCAGGGGTTGCCAGGGAGGCTGGTCTCCTCAAAAGGTCCCCCCTGGGCTGCCAGGGGGAGGGAACCCTTGCAAGGAGCTCAGCCCCACGGTGGGTGTCCCAAAGTGGGCTCCTGGCCCCGAGAATGAGCTCCCCCTGGCCCTAGCTCGCACCCCCCTGCCCCCCCCATGGAACGCGCTGGCCCCCTGCCGTCCCGGTGCCAGGGGTTTCCGCTGGGCACTGGGCGGCGGCGGGGGGGGGGTTGGGCCCCCACTGTTCAGTCTCTCTTCCTTTGAAATCTCAGCCATGAGCTTTACTTTTTTGGTGTGGCCCCGGGAAAGCCCCCTCGGCCCTTTTGGAGAGAAAGGCGGCAAGGAATATTTGAAATGAATAATCAATGAATGATCCCTGCCCCAGTGTAAGGGTCAGAAAGCATAGTCAATTTTTATTTTTTATTTGTTTGTTTGTTTGTTACTTTATACCCCGCCCTTTCCCAAAGGGAATCTCTCACTCAACATTTTTTCCCCCATAATTAGTTTGCTACAGTTATCTTGTTTGCCTTGTTTTTCTCGTTGTTTGTTTTTAATTTGTAAACCCCCCCAGAGTTGGCTTGGAAGTGGGCGGTTAAAAATGAAATTAAATAAATAAATGAATGAATGAATGAATGAATGAATAATAGTTATTGGGTTTATTTCTACCTTATTTAATTGTTTATTTTTGGGCCCATGTTTGTAGGGCTATTTAGCAGAAAAATGCACCCGTTCCCCAATATATTTTTTCCCTGAAATATTCTGCCATTTTTTTTTTATTTTTCAAGGCCCCACTAGAATTGGTCCCTTTTTTCCTTTTCTTTCCCACCCTGGTGGAGGACCCCATTCTTTAAAATTTAAATTCTCACAGGTTTTAAATGCCACTTACTCTAAATGTTCCTTTGACATTTTATTACATGTTTTATAACCCTTTTATTCCACTGGAGGTCAGTCTCTTGCCAAATCCTCTTGCCACATTTCTTTAAGGGTTTGTTTTAGGCCTGCCTGTGTCAACATTTGTATTTCCCCCAAAGGGTTTCCCCCATCTATTCTCAATGGCATCGAGATTCTCTCTTTTTTTCATTATTCTCTCTTCACATTTAGCCAACCATTTCCTGATCCATTTTTGGGCCTTTTGGGTGGGTTTTTTTTGGGGGGGGTTAGTTATCTAATTGTAATCATTTACCTTTTCCTTTTTAGCATAGCTCTTAATTTTCCCTGTTATGCATTTTTAAAAAAAACCCCATCCGGGAATCTCTGGGTGATCTTTTGGGCCCAATCAGCCAAGCCCGCCCCCAAAGGGTGTTGTGAGATCACAGAAAGGGGGCTGAGAGTACCTTTTCCCTGCCGGAGCAGCTTCAGTAAAAGGCAGAAGGCCGTACCACCCACAGGCTCGCAGCAGAAAATTTTAGGCTTATCCAACGCCCGGACCTTGGAAAAAAGTGAAGTTTGGGCAACTTAAAGATTGTTAGTTTCCCCACCACCCCCCCTGAGAATAAAACTTCTTTAAGTGAAAAATACAGTAGATGGTAAAATTTATAAATAGGGTTTGTTCTCTCAATTGCACTTTATTCCAAAAATAGACCAATGTTCCCCTTGAAAACATAATGAAAAAACATTAAATGAAGCAGAACCACCCCCTCCAACACACAAAAGCAGTGAAAACCAGGGGCTTCTCGTGATTTAAGTTCACAACCCCGTTTCTCTGTCTCTCTCTCTCTTTCTCTCCTCCTCACCACTCACTTTTTTCTTATCAGCCCCTATATCTTTTGTTTATATTTTTAAGTCCCCGATGCCCGGGGCTTTTTTGTTTTCCCTTACAGTCTGTTCTCCGTCAGACGGGCCATTCAAGGGAAACTGAAAGGGACCAGATTAGGCCCACCTTCGCTTCTGGGGGGGGGGGGGCTTCTTCGACTTCCTTTGGTGAAACAGCGTGTTTGGGACTCAAACTGCGGGGGGCCCCCGGTGAGCTCCCGACCCCCAAAGGGGGCCTCCTCCCCACCCCCCCCCCACCCCAGCGGCGCTGAGGTGCCCGGCTGTGCTGCCTGCCAGGGGGGGTGTCAATGCCTGGGGCTCCCCTTTAATCCTGTCCCTCCAGAAGTCACCTTCTACACCCAGATTGGCCCTTGACCCCTGGAGGCCCCGGGCACACACGGCCACGGCACCCGCGACCGGTCTCCCGGGGGTAGAATGGGACACCCACGAGGAAGCCCCGCGGGCCCCACCGGGGAGCAGAGAAGGCTGCCTTCTTCCCCACAGTCCTTTCAAAAACGACAGGGATAATCACGAAAAAAAAAGGCAAAAATACAAACATGTGGGCCCTTAAAGACTAACTTTCATATTTTAATGGAGCGTTTCATGGACAGTCCCCTTCTTCAGACTAACAGAGCAGAATGAGGACAAAAGCGCAGGATTCAGCAGCGGACCAAAACACCTTTCCTTGGCCCGTCCGTCCTGCTAGGGAAGACGCTTGAAAGAGGCCCTAGGATGGAGTGGAAACCCCCCCGCAAAAGGAACCGGCCCCATGGCAGATGGGGCTAAAATGCAGCCCGCAGTGAGGACTCTGCTCGCCACCTGAGTGCCATCCTGGTGGGCTCAGGTAGCTGGCTCCGGCTGACTCAGCCTTCCCTGCTGCCAAGCTCAGGAAACGGGAGTAGTGTAGCTCACTGGGAGTGGGGCGGGGGCAGTGTGCAGCCCCCACAACTGAATTGTAAAGTACCCAGAGAGTGCCAAAAGTGAAATTGGGGTTTGGGGAATAGAGAGGGGCATAAAAAAATTTTTTTTTTTATTTTTTATTCGTTTTGTTACTAACGAAAGAATAACGCCCCTAGGGGAAAATTTTAAACGAAACAAACCGAACTGAGGAAAAATTGGTTCAGTTAGGCTTGTTTCATTAATGGGGAGGGGGGCAGAGATGTCTCCTACCTGGTGCTGGTCTGGAGGTCCTTTCCTGGCGAGCTGCATGGAGGGAGCATGCACCTTGTTGATGCCATTGAGGGATGCAGCGGGCTTGAGCTTCAGCCCAGCCCCGGGAGGAGAGAGAAGAAGCAGGCCGCGTTTAGGTGGTCACAGTAGCGCGGCTTCGAAGTCTCCCCCTTGCGCCTCCCTCCCATGGCCTATTTCAGGGGCGATCAGGGGGGGAGATAAGGAGGCTGTGCTTAGGCGGCCGGGCAGCACGACTTAAAAGACCCCCCCCCCTTGCGCCTCCCTCCCTGGCCATTATCGCGGGGCCGTTTGGCGCTTTTAGGTGGCCAGGCGCATGGCCCCGACGACGCTCCCCCTCTTTATTCCCCCCAGCCCGTTGTAGGCACCCCCCCAGCTTGACCAGCCCCCAGGGGCCGCGCAGGGGGCTGGGAAAAAAAAGGGGTAAAAACGAACAACAAATTAATGAAACAACGAAACGATTTTTTTCGAAAAAAATCACAAAAAATGAAACAAAACAAAATGAACCCCTTAAACGGAAGAAAAAAAAACGAAATGCCATTTTTTCGATTCGTCCCCATCTTGTTGGGAAAAAAAGTCAGGTGAACAAGCAAACAAGACGGGCCTGCTTGCGTGGAACCCTCCCCCCTGCCTTCTGTCTAGCTGCATCGAGGACCACTTGGGAAATCATTGGGTCGTGGAAAGAGATGGCCAGATCACAGTGTCACGCCTCCCCCCACCCCACCCCAAGTCTGCTTGCTCTGCGGGAAACTCCTTCCGAGGATCGAAAGGGAGATGGAAAGGTTCTTGCAATAAGAGAAATGCAAAGCAAAGTGTTCTGCTCATAGACTCCCCCATAGGTTTCCAGTATTCTCTGGGTGGTTTGCTATGATTTATTTATGCGGGGCTAACCTTCCCCCCCTCCCAAGTGAGCTGGGCCCTGATTTTCCCAAACCCTGGGAAGGAGGGAAAGGGCAAAGTAAACCCTTGACCCGGCCCCTGGGATTGAACCCCAGGTTGTGAGCACTTTTTAGAAGCTTACCCTCCAATTTGGTAAGGGAGTGGGTTTCCGGGTTTTCCCAGGCCTTTTGGACTTGGCCGGGGGGGGGGGACACTTCTGCCGACAAGAGGGACTTTCTCAGCCAAGGCGGCCCCCCCTACGACCAGACGGCTCCAGCTCCCCCGGTGCCCGAGAGAGGGGGGGGTTTGGTTTGTTGGGAAAGGACTTTTCCCAGGAGGCCCATTGCAGGGGCCAGGAGAGGCTTTGGGCTGGGCTCGCAAAGCCTGTGGGGGCTCACCCCCCCGAGTCCACAGAGCTAGTGGGGGACCACTAGGAAGGTGTGCCCGTCGGGAGCCCCGGGAAGGGGGCAAGAAGAGCATCCCTACAGGGGCCCTGGTGGGCTTGCTTCAGCAAAGGGGGTTTGTGACGGAGGATACTCAAAGCAAGAGAATTTGGCCGCTTCTTTGTTCCGGGTTGCCCCTCCAGAAGCCTGTCCCTTTCCCCGGGGAATGGGACACCCAATCCACGGCTGAGGGCCCGTTGCCTCGCAGCCACTGAAGTGACCCCGGAGAGCCCGTGTGGTCAGCCCCCCCCCGGGGCATGGGTCTTAGTAGGAAAACCTCCCCCCTTCCCCCCGCCCCAAGCCAACCTTTAAGCCCCCCCACACGTTTTCCCGCTGTCTGGAGAGGTGGTCTCTTCCCTCACCAGATTGGTTGCCAGCAAACACCCCCCACCCACACACCACCCGATCATCTTTGTTGCCTGCTTCTGTAAGTGTTCCAATTTTTTTTAGCGTCCCTTTTTTAAATTTTTTGGGGTCCTAAAAAGGGGGAAAGGGGGGTCAAGAGGAGGCCAAAAAAAAAGGGGAACCCCACCCTGGCAGGTTTGGAGGTCTGTTTCTGTTAATGAAAACCTCACGGGGCCTTTTCACCCCGAAGGGTGGGATGAAGGGTTTTTAAAAAAAAGGGCTGAAAAATTTTAAGCGGGGCCCTTGTAGAAAAAATGGCAGTCCCCTTGGTTTTTTTTTCTCTAATCGCTCTGTGCCCCTTTAATTTTCCCCCCCTTTTCCCCCCACTGAACTGTGTCCCCAAAGCACCAAATTTCCCCCAAAGCCGGGGGTCATGGGGATCCCCGGCCAAAATTGCTGGATTTTAAAAAACTTTTCTTGGGGGGAAGACCACGGTTTTAAGGGGGGGCCGAAAAAAGAGATAACCCCGACACCGGGGCGAAGCATCGATAAAATCGCTAGAGCTTTTCAAACGCTCTCGGGCTGCAAAGGGGAAAAGTTCCGAGAAAGCGGGGGAAAAGGGGGCCCCCAAAGGGCAAAAATTTAAAAGTATCCTCTGTGGGGTTTTCCCTTTTACAATTGATTTGAAACTAGGTGATAACCATGTGCCCCTTTTTTGTTTCTTTTTGGGGTTTTGGGGGGCGATTTCCCCGGGGTCCAAAATGTTTCCTTTTTTTATTCGGGGTAAGGGGGGGTTTCTGGGGAAAAATTTTCCTTAAAAATCTATAGAGTTTCTTTGCTATTGCCCCGGGTTTTTTTGGCTTTGAATTGGGGGGGCGCCTCGCTGCAGCAATTTTTAAAACTTTTTTCCCGTGCCTTTTTTAACCTTTTTCCGGGGTTTCTTTTCTCTCGGCCCCGGGAATTTGCGGAAAAGGGAAGGGGGGTTTTTAGCTTTCATTGGGGGCTCACCGGGATTGCCCCCCTTTTTGGAGGAGGGGCCAACCAAGGGGGGTTCCGAACAGCCAGTGTGGTAAAGGGGGTTTCCAGCCCCAACCTTTTTTTTGGGGAAAAAGGGGAATTTTTCGTTCAAGGGGTTTTGGGGGGGCCCCGGGAAACCGCTGGGGAGAAAATGTTGGCCGGCTGGAGAGGTGCCCTCTTGAGGATTTGGTAAGTTGGGGGAGGGGTCAGTGGGGAAGGAAAATTTGTCTCTAGTTTCTTAATTTTGGGGTTGCCCCCTGGGGTTTTAAAAGGGGGTTAACAGAACGAGGTTTTCTGAGGTTTTTGGGGGGGAAAAGGGACAGTGCTCAAAACATCCAGTGTGTAATAAGGAACCCTTTGGGTTTTGGGGACAGTGAGAAGGAGCTCTCAGGGGGTAAAATTTTGGGACTAGCAAAAAAAAGGGGTTTTTTTCCAATGGTTTTAGGGGGATCCAGTTTTAGGTTGGGAGGGGGGTTTTAAAAGGGGGGGTTTTTAATTTGGGGGGGCCACTCCCCCAAAAAATGTGTGAATGCGTGGAAGGTCGGAGTTTGGGTTTTTGTATCTCCCGGCCCCAAGCGCGTTTTTGGTTGGGGTTCTGTTCGGGGGGGAAACCCCCGCAGATAAATTTTCAGTATCGAGGTTGTGTGTAAAAAATTTTTTTTTAAAAGAGTTAGGAGCGGGTTTTAAAGTGGCATTGGGTGGGAGAATTAGGAAACACATTCAAATAAAAAAAATTAAAAAAATCAGGGGGAAAAAAATTCCAGCAAACTCAAAATTTTCCTTAGACTGTTTTTTTTGGGGAATTTGGGAAAACACAGCCCCCAAAAAAATTTTTTTTGGGTTTTTCAAAATAAAAAAGGGGAAAGAAGGGGGGACTCTAGTCAAATGGTTTGCCGTGATGCCAGTGAATTGGCCGGTTCAGGGGACCTTTAATGAGATTTTTAATTAGGGCAGCTGGGTTTAAAAAAAATTTTTTAAAACTGCCTTGAAATTTTTCCCTACATTGGGGTTTTTGGGAAAAGGGGAAATTGTGAAGAAAAAACCCCCTCATGGACCAATTTTTTTTGAGAATTCCCCCCCCCCGGGCTAAGTTTTTCCTTTAAAAAGAAAAAGGGGGGAAACTTTAGAAATTCCCCCTGAAGATTAGGGATGTTTTTACCCCCCACCACCTTATGCCACACCATCCTTCGGGAATTCCGGTGGTTCCCCCCCCCGCACCACCTCCTCCAGGTCCATTTGCCCGCTTCCCCTTCAAAGGCACCCCATGTAGATGGTAAATTTTCCCATATCTAAAGATCTTCCACAACCAGGATCTTCTGGCAAAATTTCCTAAAGATGAGTCTAAGCAGGGAAAGGATCCCTAAAATAGATGAAAGAGATAAAGGAAAGAGGATGATTTATGAGGGGCGAGGAGGAATTCCGCCATAGAATAAAAAGGAAATGTTGAATGGGGCAAAGCCGACCTAAAGAGTGGCTGATTTAATTAAGAAATACCGGGAATCAGTGAAAAAGGGAAATGAAAATTATGCATTGGAAGGGCGGCGAACGAAACGGGCAAAAAGACAGGATATCTCTTAAGGGCATATGATGCGCAAGGGGGCATGAGGAATTCCTGAGAAAAGGATTGAGGAGCAGGCAAAAGTCATGCCTTTAAGGGAGTGTTACGCCCCTTGCCCGCAAATCAACAGGGGGTCCCCGCACATTTCGATGCGCAGTCCCGTTTACACAAGTGACATTATAAATGGAAAAACACCCCCACCAAGTTTAGGGATGACCTGGGCAAGAATTTTGAAAATATGTCCAGTATTTTCAATGTGTAAGCCCATTATGAGGTTTTGCAGCACCTGGTGAGAGGCTTATTTAATTCAAGGAAACCCGGAAGATTTTCGAGGAGGCTAGGAAATCCTGCATAGCTTTGGGGGACACCTCCTGCACAAGCGGGGGAAACCGCTGTTTGCAAAACTGCCCAGATTGGACTATAATGAGTTTCAGGGCGCACTGCTTTAAGAAATTTTTCATCGGCAATACTTCAGGCATCAGAGCAGCTGGAGGAAAAATTAATTTGTCAAAAGTGAACGATATTGGCAAAAACAAGATGAGTCCCCAGGGCTTTTCTGGGACAGATTGTATCAGGCATTTAGAAGTTTTAAATCCCATTAACCCTGAAGATCCTGGAATGGAGAATTAGTAAGACAGTTTTTATAGTCAATTGCTCCAGATATTCAAAAAAGAATTCAGAAAGAGGCCAAATTTTATGGGGACAAAACATTGCAGTGGATGCTCCAATTGGCGCAAACTAAATTTAATAACAGGGAGGAAGATAAAGTTGCCCAAAGGTAAAGGAAAGACTAAGAAAGTGTGGCTCGAATCAGGTTTCCCCCAAACCCCGCATTTTTTTAAATTTCCCGGAACCGGCGTGGGCCATTATTAAAAAATCAATGTGCATGTGTGGACGGGCTGGGCATTGGCATAAAGATTGTTATAGGAACCCTGAAAATCAAAGGCGGGGGCTTTAATCAAGGTCCACGCCCCCCGGCAGCCGCGGCTTTTGAGGATATTCAGCGCCCGCTTCATCCGGTTTAATCAGCAGGAAATCGACAGTCAGCGCCTGGCCCCTTTAACTACAAACAGCGTTTAATTTTAGGTGAATCAAGGACAAGCTAGCCAATTTCAGCCGCAAGTCAGATTCAAGCGCAATCAACTCAGGCTCAGCAAGCACCCCAAAGAGGACAGGGTCCAGCTTGGACTCCACCATACCGAACATGATGGTTCTGGAAGAAGACGTCCCTTACTGAAGGGGACAGGGCTCTAGTTCCGTGAGCCTTGGTTCAGTGTTCAAACCGGGAACGAATCTGTTCAATTTCTCGTGGATACGGGAGCTAGTCACTCAGTGATTCCTCAGCTTGTTAAACCATAGACAGTTACTCTTTCAATTAGCGTAATGGGAGCCACAGGAAAGGCGCAGCGCGTTTATTTTCATGCAGCCTGTACAGTGCAAACTAGGGGGCCAGATTGTCCGCACAAGTTTTTACACATGCCAGATTGCCCTTTCCTTTGATGGGACGACATTGTTATTTAAATTAGGAGCTCAAATCACCTTCACTCCCAAGGGAGAAATTCATTTGACAACTGACAACAAGGACCAGAAGGTGAAATGTGTTTAGAATATCCCTTAAGAGAGGATGGCGTTTGGTGATGGTTCAAGAAGAGCCAGTACAGCTGTCTCAAGATTTCCTGGACAGATTTAAAACCCTGAGGGTGGGCAGAGGATAACCCCCCAGGCATGGCAAGGAACTTCCTCCCATAGTGTCCAACTCAAAACCATTTGCAGGTCCAGTTTCATTGCCACAGTACCCCATTGGGAAAGTCGCAGCAGAAGGAATTTGAGTCCACCTTAAGGAGACTGATAGATCATGGTATCCTTGTTCCATGTCAGTCACAATGGAACACTCCTTTGTTGCCGGTTCGAAAACCGGATGGGACATTTTCGCACCCGGGTGCAGGATCTCCGTTTGGTGAATGAGGCTATTGAACCTCTTCATCAAAATTGTTCCGAACCCTTATACAATTTTGAGTCTGATACCACCAGAAGCTGCTTATTTCACAGTTTTAGATTGAAAGATGCATATTTTTGCTGCAGGTTAGCACCACAGAGTCAGCCCATCTTCACTTTTCAATGGGAGGGCCCCCCAAACAGGCACAAAAAACTAATTCAGTGGACCCGTTTGCCCTCAGGGGTTTCCGAAATTCCATTACGTTTGTTTGGGGGGCCCTGGCGTCAGATCTTGCCAATTTCCCCCCGAAAACCTGGCCAAATAGTCCTGCAATATGTAGATGACATTTTGGCGGGAGCGGAAACCAAAGAAGGCTGGTGAGCAGCTCACAATTGATCTTTTGAACCATTTAGCAGCAGCAGGTTATAGAGTAACCAGAAAGAAAGCCCAAATTTGCCAAAAATCAGTGGCGGTACTTTGGTTTTTGACATTTCCAGCAAAGACCGCCAACTTCGCGATGAGCGGAAGCATTCAATTATTCAAATCCCTGAACCCAAAGAAATAGGAGAGAGCTCAGAGGATTTTTGGGAGCACTGGAGTTTTGCCGCATCTGGATTCCAAATTTTCAGCCTTTTAGCAAAACCTCTGCATTTAGCAAGAAGAGGAAGAAGAAAGTGATGAGTTCCTGTGGGGTCCGGAACAAAGAGAGAGCTTTTAAAAGCAATCAAACAGCTTTAGTAGAGGCGCCCGCTCTTGGTCTCCCAAATCCAAACAAGCCTTTTAACTTGTATGTCGATGAGGAAAATGGAGTGGCAAAAGGAGTTCTGTGTCAGAAATTAGGAAGTTGGCAGCAAACCAGTAGCCTACCTATCGGAGACATTGACCCCAACGGAGCAAGACTTCCTCCGCATGCGAGAGTTTTGGCACTGGCAGCACTTTTAAAGAAAGCTGATAAATTCACTTTCGGACAATCCACAGTTGTATCACAAAGCATGCAATTCTTGCCCTTGTTAGACGCCAAGGAGGCTATCACTTGTCCCAGACTGCCATGATGAAATGTCAAAAATTATTTTCAGAGCTGGTCTTACATTCCAGACAACGGAGGGTTTAAACCCGGCAACCCTCCTCCCCCTAAGTAATCAACCGGCCACTCACGATTGTATCCAAACATTAGATGAAATTTATTCATCTCGGAACCCAGATCTTCGTGATACCCCTCACCCACAGTGGAGGACTTGGTTCGTGGATGGTAGTAGCTCAGTGATTGATGGAAAGAGACAGGCGGGATATGCCATTGTGGAACTAGAAGACATTGTAATTGAAGCTAAGCAGTTGCCCCCAGGAAAATTCAGCTCAATTAGCTGAATTAATAGCTCTTATAGGGCATTAGAACTGTAGAAGGGGAAAAAAATTAATATCTATACGGATTCCAAGTATGCTTTTCTCACGCTTCACGCACATGGGGCACTTTGGAAGGAACGAGGTCTCCTTACTTCCGAGGGGAACTCAAATAGCACATCCTGGCATTTTGTTACAACTCTTAGATGCTGTATGGAAACCCAAAGAAGTGGCAGTTATTCATTGCCCCTGGGCATAAGATTGGGTCCAGGACTTGAAGCGAGAGGGAACAGGTTGGGAGATCGTTATTGCCAAGCAAGCAGCCCAGGGTGCAGTTGAGATGCAACTTAGTTCATCCCAATTACATTTTGCCACCAGGCCCACCACGTTATTCGTCCGCTGAGGATGAGTTTGCAGAGGAACAAGAGTTTGACAGGACGCCAGAGGGCTGGTACAAATGGCCAGGTGGACAGTTGTGGGTTCCAGAGAGTTTAGCCTGCCAGGTAGTTCAAAGCCATCATGACAGCACCCACCAAGGTCCCAAAGTGGCTTATCAACATTTGAGCCCATATCTATATATAGCCAAACTTCAGCAGTTGGCGTCAAATATTTCACATAGATGTGTCATCTGTCAAAGAACAATCCTAGGGCTGGACCCTTGCCACCTCCAGGAATTCAATTTAGTGGGAAGGAGCCCTTTGAGGATATGCAGTTGGACTTTACAGAATTGCCCAAGATGGGATTTTTATCGTTATTATGCTTGTGCTAGTGTGTACATTTTCAGGATGGGCGGAGGCTTTTCCAACAAAGACTGAGAAAGCTAGTGAGGTGGTCCGCTGCCTTTTGCGGGATCACATCCCGAGGCATGGGATGCCCCGCACTTTATCGTCTGACAACGGTCCCAGGGTTCATTCATCACGTTCTGCAAGGACTGGCTAGGGCATTGCTATTAAATGGAATTTACATACAGCATACAGGCCCCAGAGTTCAGGACGGGTGGAGGAGGATGAACAGGACTTTTGAAAAAGCCATTTGTCAAAACTCACACAAGAAACAGGCAAAGGCTGGGTGGAGATGTTACCTATTGCTCTCTTTAGAAACAGGACCACCCCTTCAAGTCAATCAGGCATTTCCCCATTCGAACTTGTATATGGCAGGCCAGTTCCGATTTCATGTGGCTTGCGTCCAGAGAGTGTAGCTTCTTTGACACATGTCAAATATCTTCAGATGCTTGGCCGATCTCTTTCTTCCTTACACAGGTGGAACTCTTGGACCATGCCCATGGTTTACAGGAGCCCCTTCATCGTTTTGAACTGGGGATTCGGTTTTGGGATCAAGGATTGGAATCAACAGCCTCTGCCGGCCCGAGGTGGAAAGGTCCCTTTACGGTGTTATTGTCGATGCCAACGGCTGTCAAAGTCTCCGAAGTGAGTGCCTGGATTCATCATACTCGTGTGAAACGAGCTGCCCCAGCGAAGCGAGGAAGAAAGGGGACGGTTCGAGCCAACCCAGATGACAGCTTGAAGCTGACCTTTAAGAAAGTTACTTCAGACATAGGGAAGTCAAAGTAAAATATTGGCTTCTATGTGTGTGTGGCGAGAGGTTTCTTTGATAAGAAGATTTGACTTTTTCCCATTCAGCCTTTGAATTTCCCGCCATTCAAATCTGCCCCTCTACAAGAAGAGGAGGGAGAGGGTTTTCAACAAGAAGGCGAGTGATTTCATTTCAGCTGTTAGCTAGGGCAACATTTATTTTTTTGCGAGACTGTGTTTTAAAAGTGCCCTGTTTCTTTCTCCTTTGAAGCTGAATAGTTTTCCCTTTAAGTTCCTTGAAGTACTGCAGCAGACGAGAAGAGCGCAGTAGCGCAGCAGCTGTCAAAGAGCGTTCTACGAGCTGTCAACGAACGTTCCACGAACTGTCATAAGCTCCGCAGCTGTTTAAAACTCTTAAAGGGGCTTGAACACTTATGTGGGTTGACATTCCGAATTGGGTTTGGTTCATCATTTCTCCAATGTATGTGTTGGGAGTGTTATTAATTTGTTACAATGAAGCGAAGGTTTTATGGGATGTTTTAAATCAGTGGAAATGATTGTTCTTTTATTTCTGATACCAGTTTGTTTAGCTGTCAAGTCTGAGGGTATAGAAGAATGTACCCCATGCATTATTGCTGCTAGTCAAGGTAATTTGAGTAATAAATACCCTGGTATATTACACTCAAAAGCCAGCAGAGTGCAAGCAAGCTGGAACCACATTTTTTGAATCAAGACATGATGTATCATATATGTGAAAGTACATCTGGAGACTATCTGTGTTATAAGCCTGAAGTCCCAGCAGATTTAATTATACAGTGTGGCCTGGAATGGCCAGAACTAAGGAGCCCAGAAGGACAACCCAGAGGTGGTGGACTTCTATATTAAGTGAATTCTACTACTGTGTTAAAGCATAGTGGCAAGCGGGGGCAGTAATATGGTTTAATGCCTGCGACGCCCTTGGAAAGGCATGGGAACCTGTTGTGGATCCACAGCATGGATAAATACATATAAATCTGAACATAAGTATTTGTGGGTACCCTCATGAAGGTGCCAGAGCAGGTAACCCTGAAGTTTGGGCACCATGTGGTTCAAACAAATTATGTTCAGGATGGGGATGTGTGTGTGCTTTTACAGCTGGAGGCTATCCAGTTGTCCTCATCTTTCCCAGTTCAGAAGGATAGGAGGAAACTATGTCAGTCTAGTAATCAGTGACACACATCCCTCTGTTCAAGTATATGGTTTTGGGATTGATGGACCTGGTAAGGATCCAGTTACTTATTTGACAATCACTCGTGCAGAGGTGAGAGATGGAGAAAAGAAAAGCCATTCTTGGTCAGTGGAAAATGCAGTAGAGAAACTGAAGGAGAGTCCTTTTGAAATTTCTCAGCATGCCAAGAATTTATTTTTGGAAATGGCTCAGTCAATAGCCACAGAATTAGGAGTTACAAATTGTTATGTTTGTGGGGGCACGAATTTTGGTGAGGACTGGCCTTGGGAGGCGATGGAAGTCCCCCCACAATTGTATAATAACATGTCAAAAATTGGCAACATTACCAAGAGAGCCCAGTCTCAGAATATGACATGGACTATCACATCTCAGTTAGTGGGTCGTGTCTGCTTTTCCCGAAATGGTTCTATTCCAGTGGGTTATTTAACCTGCATAGGAACCTGGGAAGATGGCATTTGGACCTCACCCTCCAATGCTCTACAACCAGAGAAGTTTAATGTCACTTTATTGCCATACATATACTCAGCAACTTCAAAGGTATGGGAAGCCCCTATGAATATGTATTGGATCTGTGGAAATATGGCTTATGAATATTTGCCTCATTCATGGTCTGGTTCTTGTGTGCTAGGATTCATAAAACCATCATTCTTTCTAGTCCCAATAGAAACTCAACAATATTTGGCTGCTCCAGTGTATGGCCCTTTAAATAGGAGAAAGCGTGATGATACTCCCTTTTCAGGTTTTGCTTGTAAAAACCCAGAAGAATATGAAGGAGATATTTGGGACTCAGAGAGAATTGTTTGTGTTTATGGGCCTGCCACTTGGGCTGCAGACGGCTCATGGGGGTACAGAACCCCTATTTATATGCTGAATAGAATTATTAGGCTGCAAGCAGTTTTGGATTTGGCGGGCCAGCGCATCACTTCCGCGTTAACTACTATAGCGGCAGTGACAGATCAATTAAGAACAGCTGTTTATCAAAACAGGCTCGCTCTCGATTATTTATTAGCATCTGAGAATGGCGTGTGTGGAAAATTTAATTTAACGAACTGCTGTCTTAAAATTGATCCTGTGGGCAAGGTTGTGAATCAGCTTGCCACGGAAATTAAACAGTTAACTTTTAATCCAACGCAAGAATGGAGGGGTATGCAATGGCAATGGTTAAATGATTTCATGCCACAAGCCTGGATGAAAACATTAGGAAGTTTATTAATTGCCCCTTTATGTCTTCTTTTATTTCTCTTAATTTGTATTCCTTGTCTGTTGCGGTTTGTACAGTCGACTGTTTCAAAGGTTGTAGAGAAGACAGCTGCTCCTAAGCTGATTGCTTTGTTACAGGACTATGAAGCCCTTCAGATGGACGACTCAAAATGAGTGTCCATTTTGAAGAGGAGGGAAATGATAGAAGTGGTTTTTAATACAGTCTGTAACCTATAAGCTGCCATTGTAGATAAAATGGCAGTACCTTGGTTCTATCTCTAATTCAGCTCTGTGTCCTTTAATTCACCCCTTTCCCCTCACTGAATTGTGACTCAAAGCACCACATTTCTCCCCCAAGCCTGTGTCATGAGATACCAGGTGTGACAGGGAGAAGACAGCAGCAAGCGTGGGCTCGTCCGCGTCAGAGATACAAAAGCAGGAGGAAGACAGGGAGATTACATAAAGGAATAGGACAGAACAGCGAGATAATGGATGCAGAATGTAAAACTGAAGATATGACAGAGAAAAAGTGGAATCCAGTTAAAATGACTGATGGGTTTTTGGCTGTTTTTAATAGGGTGATAACATGGGAGATGATAGAAGATGAGATGAGAAAGTTCTGCGTAGACAACAAAGAGAAATCTGTTCAAACTGAAGAGAGAGAAATGACTAGTAAGATAGTAAGAGAAAGGGGGGTTCAAACAGATAATTGGAGGATGATGAAGAAGGATAAAAAGGTGCAAGTCGGGGGAAGGTGGGGAGATGTGAAGATAGGAACCCATTGGGACACAGCAGTCCTAGTTAATAGAGATTTGGAAAAAGAAATGAGAAGGGTAGCGGTGCAGACGGAAGATAGAGTCAGCAGGGTATTCTTTAAGGAGGTGGGAGTTCAAACGGAGAAGCGCGAGACAGAAAGGGAGAGAGAGACGGAGGGGGTACTAGCGCGAGGGAGGACGACAGTTAAGGACGTTAGGGAAGGGGTCCCGAGAAGAACAGACGTGTGGAGAAAGGTGGAAACAGGGTTGCCTCTACCTACTCCCAATTATGCACCTCGACTCCCAATGAGTAATACCTCATATGAAGGGAAAAATAGAGGTTCTAGCTCAGATCCCAATCCTATCGGGTGGATACCAGGTTGGGGATGGAGTCTACCTCAAGAGACACCACACCAATGTTGCGGGAATCCGTGTCAAGGTCTCCCGGTAACCCAACGGAAAACCCTTCACAAGTAGGGAACAGAGGTTTGCAAAATGGAAATATATTGTTTAAACACTTCGTTTGATCCAAGTTTCGAAATACCTGTTTTAACCCAGTTGGAAATGTTAATGCTAAAGAAGAAAGAGACCGTGATAAAACAAAAATGTTAAATAAAAGTTCATTTATTTTGCATGAAAATCCGAAGTCTGCGTATGAATATAGCACAAATAGCCAAGAGTCAGAAAGTGAACACAGTGAACCCTTACACCAGGCCATAAAATTGCTGGACAAACACTTATCTGTGTGGGAAGACCACTGGTGAAGGGGTCCGCAAGAGAGATAAGCCAGACATCCGTCGAAGCATCGATATATCGCTAGAGCTGTCAAACGCTCTCGACTGCGAAAGCGCAGAGTTCCGAGAACTGCAGGACAGGTGGCGCCAAAGGGCAAGATTAATAGTATCCTCTGTGTGTTTCCTTTGACAATTGATTTGTAACTAGGTGATAACCATGTGTCCTTTGTAGTTTGTTGTTTCGCGGGCGATTTACGGCGTCCAGATGCATCCTTGTTTATTCTGATAAAGGGAGAGTACTGAGGGAATGTTTCCTATAAAGTCTATAGAGTTTCTTTGCTCATTGCCCCAGTTTTCCGACTGAATTCGGCTGGGCGCCTCACTGCAGCGAATTAAAGCTTTTTCTCCGTGCCTTTTGAACCTTGGCGTGTTTCTTTCATCTCTCGGCTCCCGTAATAGCGGCAAGGTAACCCAGGGTGTAGCTTTCAGGTGAAGTTGGAAGGGGACTCTTAAGGCCATCGAGTCCAAACCACCACCACCACCCGCTCCAATGCTGCCAGCAGGTGGGCAGCATACAATCTAAATCAATCAATCAAATCAATCAATCAATCCATCCATCCATCCATCCCTCCATCAATCCATCCATCCATCCATCCATCCATCCATCCACCCATCAATCCATCAATCCATCAATCAATCTTTCCAGCGCCAGTTCTACAAGGTCACCAGCGGCTTCCACCTCCTCCTTGCCAGAGGCTCCGTTGCCAAGAGCTTTGCCGGGTGGCGACTAGGATTCCACCAGCGGCAGCCCCAAGAGATGATGAGACTGGCTTTGTAGCCACAGCAGGCTACAGATGAACAAAAAACCAACAACAACACCTTAAATGCACAAACAAATGGACAGGTAGGCTTTGGCGATGTTTGGCCTTGGCAGCCGTGTCCTTGGACTTGCACCGGTTGCTCCCATCCCTGGACGCCACTTTCCCCCTTTCACCGAGAATGGGGCACTGGCTTACCTCCACAAAGGTCCACGCTGGCCGGTGGAGAAGGAGGCAACCGGATGTGCCCAACTGGCCTCCAACTTCACCTTTGCCCAAATCCACAGGGACTGTCCGGTTCTCTCCTGCTAAATTCCCTCTCGGGCTCCCCCGCCCCACACCTTTCCCTGTCCATGCAGAAGAAGGAAGCTCCCCCCCCCACCTTTCTATGGAGCTCTCCTTTGTCCCCCCCCCTCCTCCTGCCTGGCACTTTGCCTGGAGGCAGAAGAGGGAGGATTACCCTCAAAGAGCTTTTTTAAAAATCAGCCCCTGCCCCAAGTGGGCCAGAAGAGGCTACCGGCTCTTAGGATTGCAGAGGCAGGTGACGCACGAGGGCCAGCCGCCTTTGAAAACAACCTGGAAATTTCCATACGTCCCAAAGAGGGTGGCAAAATAAGGACCAGAGTCTCCCTGATACGATCAAGCTGTGCCATTGCTCTCTTATCAGCAGGTGCCCGGGGTCTTGCCACATCCATCCTTCTGGTGTGACCTCTAAAGTCCCCAAAAGCCTGAGGGCAAAAGCTGCTTGCAGGATCCTCTCTTCCCCTATGAGGCCTCCCTCTGTTTGGAGAGAACCCTGCTCCTCCACCCCACCCCAACCCCACCCCAGGTAGAGGACCAAGGGGTCTCTCCAGAGCAACCCCATGTGACCTGCCGTTGGGCAGGATGGCCGATGCACCCGCAGAATTCCACATCCCTTGATCCTTTAGAGGGGAACCCCCAGCACCCCCGTTGCTCTCTCTCTCTCTTTCTCTCTCTCTCTCTTTCCACCAGACAAGGATACAAACAATTCAAGTGAGATCCAGCCTAAGAATTCAAAAGCAACAACACTTTATAAGATCCTCCCAACTGAAATACCAGCAATTCTTTACCTTGGAAACATGAGAAACAAAGCCAGCCCACCTGGTGAAAGCCTGTGCCATGTCCCCAGAGGAGGCTGTCAGTTGCCGAAGGCCTGCCTGAAGAGAGAGGTCTTTCTCTCTTCTGCCAGCAGCAGACATCCTGCTGGGGGTGGCCAGGAAGCGCCAGGTCCTTGCCCGTGCGGGATCCCGGGCACAGAAAGGGCCATATCATGCTACCCCCAGGTAGCAACCTGTTGGGGGCACAGCTGCCCTTGCCTGAAACTTTGCAGGCTCACCCTGACACCCCCTCTCTTGCACTTCCAGTTGCTTAACCCTTAATTGCTGCCCTGTGTGCCAACCCTACCCTTTCCCTCATGGCCTGATCCGTTAAGGAATGACGCCGGCTCCCTTTCAAGGGATGCTGCCACCGCCGCCACCATCAGCACCCCTGGCTCAGTCGAGCTGCCACCCTCGGAGTCAGACCCTGGGCCCAAATGACTGACCAACAGAGCCGCAGTGGGCAATGGGTTTCGACGCATCCGTACGTTACCCTAATGAGCTTTTCAGCCCCATAGAAGTGGCTGTATAGAACATTCTCCCAAGCCCCCCCCCTCCATCATCTGTCATCTGAAGCGATTAACTCACCAAGCCCAGGGGCAGGGCTGGCGCTGGGCACCATCATGGGCAACTAGCAGAGGTGATAGGAAAGGTCTTTTTCTGGAGAGCCACCTCAGTCGGTCATGCTGGGTGGCAATGTTTGTGTGAGGAAATGGTTGTGACTTTAAAAAAATAAACATCTTATGCTTTTTAAGTTGGGGATAAAATGGTTCAGGCAGGAACCTACAGGGAAGACTACCGTGTCCCTCAGTAGACCACCCCAGATTCGTTAGTTTATCTCAGCTGCCACGTGCTGTCTCAGTCATTCATGCAGAGACTCTGGTAATGACACAAAACATTGAGAAACAATAAAAATGAAAACATTGAGAAAGAATAAAACACTGAGAAAGAATAAAAATGTTTCTGTTTACTCACAGCTCTTCTTATATGAAAACAAACCTCAAGTTGTGTAAAAGTGTAAACTGATTAATTTGTTTTTACACGATAATGAGAGTGTATGTGTTTAATGCTTTTTAAATATTGTAACAATTTTATATTACTTTTAATGTTGTCTGTTTTAAGTATTGTAAGCCACTTTGCACCCATCAGGAGGAAGGTGGCAAATAAATAATACTAACTTGACAGGTTAAATTGCTCACCGAACATGTTACTCTTAACTGTCTGCTTCTGGCAGATGCCGTTGCTGGCAGAGACAGAGCCGGGGCTGGAAAAGGAGAGAGAAAGAACCCTGGGCAGAAAGAGAGAGAGAGGAGTCGGCTGCTCCTGGGTTAACACACCCCATCCCAGAAAGGCCCCCTCCCTCCCAGCCAAAGAGCTCCTTAAGGTACCAATGCAGGGAGGCTGACCTGGGCAGGTGGAGGTGGTTTGAGGTTTCATGCCAGCGTCACCCTCTCAGCCCGTGCCATGGTGCCAAGGCTGGATGTCACCTCCCCGGGCCCCACCTCGCCTGCTTCCTCACCCTGCAGATTCCCCCGCTGCGCAATCATTTCCTCCTTCGCAGTATTCAGCCTGGCACGCCTGCACGTTTCCAGGATCGGTTGCAGTTGGTTTCAGGGAGTTCTCTTTTGGCAGCTCCATGCTTGGAGGTCACGGAAACGAGACTGAATCCCATTTCACTGCAGAGGGGAAATTGAGTCACAAGAGCCAAAAGGGAGGAGCTGCAGCAGGAGCTCTCTCTCTCTCTCTCTCTCTCTCTTTGCCACCGTTCACACCAGAAGAGGAGATCAAAACAACGCCATGAGTCTCTGCATGTTTCCCATCCATGTCGCACAGAGTCTCTCTCTCTCGCCCCCCCGTCCCCCCCCCCAAGCCAGCCCCTTTCCCTCTGAACAGCCCATCTCAGGAAAGCACAGGATCTTGTCCAGCCATGAGAAGAAAACAGGGGTGCAACTGCAGCCTCTCCCCTGAACCTTCCCCAGAATCTGAGAGGTCGTGCCCTGATGGATCAGAGCCCACCTGCTCCTCTGTACTTGTAAGCATTAACTTCTTGTAAACCACCCAGAGTAGCTTGTGTCCCAACAGGGTGGTTTATAAATCAACTCCACTCAATTCAGTAAATATCCCCACAGTGGCCAAAGGGAAGTGATGTACGTATCATCCTCCAGAGGCTGTTGGCCCAGCACTCCCACAGTTCCTCTGCATCAGAGCTGGGGGGGGGTGTTTGTTGTTGCAGGGAGACAACACCTGGAAGGCCACCCCCCCATCTCTGGCTTTGGGGGAAAACCCACAAGTAGGACCAGAATGAAGCAGCAGCCCCTTCCTGCCCCTCTTCCCTTCTGCTCATGCTCACAGGGCCCCAGTTCTTGATGAATTGGGCTGATCCTCTTTTAAAGCTACCTGGGTTAGGATGGCCTCTGGCCTGTGGTGAACATGAACTCCATAGGTTAAGTGTTGGTCGAATTTTAAAACACACACACACACACATACAGAGAGAGAGAGAGAGAGAGAGAGAGAGAGAGAGAGAGAGAGAGAGAGAGAGAGAGAGACCCCGCAATTCATCTTAAAACAAATTGCTGGGAGGATGAGGTGATAAGACACAGTTCACCATCACTACAAAAGCCAATAAAACACACAGTGGTCTTTCCCTGTCATATGCAGTGTTTTTGCATCTCCCCACCCCACCCCCAATTTTGTCACACTGATCCAGCTGTTGGTCACAAGGCCTGGCTGAAAAGATCTGTCTTCACTTGCCTCCAAAACATTAAAGACTGGCTGCTATCCCATGACCACTAAAATGTGCTGCAAAGTGCTCAAAGAAGCAGTACATGAAATCGTTTCCCCATGGCCAGCAGAGTTTTTTTTTTTAAGTGTGCTTACGCTCACTTTAGCACAACCCAGTGGATTTTCCAAGTACCTGGTCGCTAGCTGGTAAAAAGTTTGTCTATGGCCCTTTGTACACGACCCCTAAACTCCGCCGCAAATGGCTCCCACCTCCAGAGCTTAAAATTGTTTCCCCACCAGCTCCGGAGTTTACAGATAATTAAGTGCGACCACACCCACCTAAGCGCGTCCCAGCGCACTTTTCAGGTACCTGCTCTCGGAGCGTGAAAAATCCCAGATCCGGATGTAACCTAGAGTGCCGGGCTCTCCTGGCTTCTGTTTGTTGTTTTTTTGCACCCCACCCCTTTAAGAGATCTGAGTACTGCCGGGAACAGAGCGAGACCGGCAGAATGGGGGTAAGCCGGCATTCTTTTCTTCCTTTTTTTCTCCCTCCCCTCACGCAGCCAGCAGCCAGGGCTGTGGAGGGGGTGGGAACGCAGGAACAGCGACAAACCCCTAAGATCTCTGGTCCGAATTTAAGTGGCCAGCGGATCTTAGGGGTCGTGTGAAAAGGCCCTCAGTTCCAATGCTGATTTTTAACCGGTACTTGAGTCTGTGGGAACACGGAGAATCCGCACGAAAAACTTTTCAACCCCTTTATGGCATCTCTGATACAGTTCCCAGTTGTGGGATCACAAAGGATGAGGACCTTTAAACTGCCACCGTGGGAACACAGCAGCTGTTACTTCAACCATGTGACCGCTTGGGGGGGAAATCTGCATTTTAGTTTGATATGGATTTTGCAGCCATGGGATAGCAGCCACTCTTGATTCTGATCTAACGTCCACGTGATGGAAGGTTTTGTTTTGTTTTGTTTTGTTTTGTTTTGTTGGATTCCAGCCTCCCAGCAAGGGGAGGAGCCCCTCTGGGTCAGGCCAGCCATGTGGGGTGTTCCATCGCTTCAAAGTGACCCTCCCAGGAGGCTGATTGTGAGTTATGGAAATCCACGGGCGGGGAAGCCCTTCTCTTAGCCTAGCACCCTCACTGGCTGGTCTGGAGCTTTTCAGCAGCTGCTCCCTGACGCAGTCGCTGGCTCTCCCCTTGCTATCCTTTCCCTCTGGAAGCAAAACCTTGGTTTAAACAAGTGCTTGGCATTTAAATGTGGATGTTTTACAAGCTGGTGGGTGGCAATCACCATCTTTTTGTGATTAGAGATATTTTAATAATGCTTTCATAGTTGCTGATTCCTCTTTGATTAATCATTTTAAATGTTTTATAGGGTCATTTTGAATTTTTGCAAACTGCTTTGAATCTTGACTTGCTCTTCACTGGATTTTTCTGGGTTGCTTTTTAGTCTAATTTTTTGTTTTTATTGACTTGCACCTTCCCCATCCTGGGTACAATTCCACTGGAGAGGAAGGAGTGCATTGGCCAGAACTTGATCAGCAGTGTTTTCAGCAGCCGCCCCTATCAGGAAGAAAGTACATAGGAGGTCCTTGCGTAAGGCATAATACCTGAGAGGCTTATTAAAAGGAACAGGTTTTCTCAGCGACAGGGCCGAGGTGGTTAAAGGCATCCAGCGGCCCCGTGAGGTAGGCGCTTCCTGACCTGGGCTCCAGGCAGCACCACCTCTGAGGAAGACGACCCGGGCGGGCAGGGAGCGAGGATGGCCGGGAAGCCTCCGGGGGACTGGCACCATGCCCTTCTCTGCCAGGGCAAGGAGGATGAGATGGTAAGGGGCAGCCGCCTCTGCAGCAGCAGCCACAGCAGGGGGGCCCTGTCCACCAGGGTGGCCAAACGGGTCTCCTCTGCCCAGACGCCTCCCCTGGTCCCCGTGGAGAACATCTTGGCCCCAGGCCCCAAGCTCCCTCCCCACACCCTGCCAGGCACAGGGCGGCCCGTGGCAAGGATGTGCTGGAACAGGCACCAAGAGGTGTTGCTCTTTTGGCAATCCCTTGCTTTCTCCTTGGACCGTTCAAGGTGTGCCGCCAAGTAGGATCTGACAGCTAGCAACTCTTTCCCCCCCAGGGTTTCCTGGCCACAGAAGGCTCAGTCGCAGTTTGTGCTTCCCTCTGTTTCAGGGGTTTCCCGGGGACGAGGCTGCAGCTTGGCCAGGAGGAGTCTAGGGTCGGGCGGCTTTAAGTGGATGGGAAAACACAGGGCAGACCGTGTGGGTTCTCCCTGCTTTCTCTGAGAAGGAAGGACGCTTTGTGTCGCAGGGCTACTTTCAGAGAAGTCCCAGCAGGGGCTGCTGGAGCCGAGGGGGCTGCCCTGCCCTTCTGGCAGCGGTGGTGGTGGGTCTGGAGCCCAGGAGTCCACCTTGGGCCCCACTGGCTCAGAGAAGACCAGGCACTCTATCGGCTGGGCTTAATTCTCCCCTCACATTGGACAGAACTCCTCTGGGCTGTCTGGTCTTTGCCAAAATATCTTCTCTTTTCCATGTGTCATCACTTTGGTCCAGATCCATGGAACAGTCACACGTGGAACCCTGTGGAGTGGACTCACTGTGGCACCTTAAGAAGGGCATAGCTGAAAAGGGCTGCTGGGGATAGGGGGCTGGGGGGCTGGAGGAATTCCCCTATGAGGGGAAACCATAATGCGTATGGCTCTTTAGCTGAGAGAGATGGGGAGATGTGTACAACTGTGCATGGGGTGGAAAAGGGGAAACAGAGAAGAGGTAATTCCCTTCCTGGGAAACAGAGGTGGCTCCACCCCATCTCTCATAATCCCAGAACCTCTTGGAATCATCAAGGGAAGCTGAACGATAAAAAGGAGCAGATCTTCCCGTGGGAAACGATAGGATTTGATGGGGGGCGGAAACTGCTCAGAGGATCCCGTGAAGGCATTTGGGGGCCAATTCAAGGAGGGAGGAGGTTGCTCACGGCTGCCTTGGCAGGAAGGCTACCTGCCTGTCCTTTACATGGAGCCATATGGCCAGATGGGGTGAGGTATCATCATCATCATCATCATCATCATCATCATCATCATCATCATCATCATCATCATCATCATCATCATCATCATCATCATCATCAAAGAGGAGAAACAGGATCACCACAGGAACTCTGGGTAGGAACTCTGCGGCCAGTGTCTAGGAAGGGTTCCTGGCGGCAGAGGGCAAAACCAGCCTTCTGGTTTCTTTCCCTGGAGAGGCCCTTTCCCTGGCCATTTGGCAAGCCTCTGGTGGCTTCTTGGATCATTATGGATCCCAAGGGAGGGAAAGATCCAGTCAAGGTCCCACCTGAATGTGAAGCACCTGACTGGGCCTGCCATGGTGGGTGATGGTGGGGGAGAGGGGAGAGGGAGAGAGAAAAAACAACAGCCCAAGTTCCGCCTGGTCTTCCCTCCTGAGATGCCACCTGGAAACTGAGTCAGGTTCCTGCGTCAGGGGAATTGCTGGGGAAAGCAAGAGAGGGGGAGGCAACCATCACTGGAGGTTCACTGTTGCTTCTGCTGTTAGGGATGGGCACAAAACGGAAAAATAATGTTTCGTTTCATTTTGTGCTCACCTCCGTTTTGCTTCGTTTCATTTCTTACAAAATTCTTTTTAAAAATTGTACGAAATGAAACAAAACAAAACAAAATGTCTTCCCTGGGTCCTAGAGGCAACAGATTTGGTGCCAGGGACTCCGTGAGCCATTTTTAAAAGGCTCCTGCTGAGCTGTTATCGGCTGGACCCCTTTAAAACTGGCCCATTCGGCGCCAGAGGGTCCCCCTGGTACCAACTGAGCCAGGTTTAAAGGGCTCCAGCCATTGACAGCTCGGAAGGAGCCTGAAAACAATGGAACAAAATGGTTCATTTCAATGGAAAAACGACCATTTCGTTTCATCTATAACGAAATGCTGCTTCCTTGTTTCATTTCATTTCGTTTCATTTCAATTTGTTACGTAACGAAATGACAAAACTGCATTTCGTTTTTCATTTCCTGCCCATCCCTAGCTGTTAATCTTCAGATGATGGCCTTCTCAGTTCTTGTGAAGAGTTGTTCCAGAGAAGGGAGGATAGTGGCCTCTTTGCCAGGGCTCATCCTGCCTTTGCTTCGCTTGGCCGTGTGACCGGTCTCTTGAGGAGCTACTTCCACTGATCGGTATCCCAGCCAGTGGAGGAAGGTGCATCGGAAACCAATCGATGTAGACCTCCTGGGAAACAGAGGTGGCTCTCGGGTCACCCCCTCTGGGTGCCCCCAATCAGCATGAACAGCTGTGGTTCGGGGGGGTGGATGAATACGGCAGTTGCTTCGAGACAGCTCAGGCATCGGTTTGCCTTCACCAATGGAAAGCCACTTGGCCTCCCACTGAGCGGAAGCCTGGCAGCTTTGATGTGTCTCCAAACGTCCTGGGGAGAGTTGCTGGAACAGTTGCCTGTCTAGTCATGAACCGGGAAAGCATCTATAAAGGGGAGACGTGAAATGCCCTGATCTCAAGTGAGGGGAGGATGGGTGACGCTCAGTGCCATCAACTACGGCTCGAACTCCAGTATGCAGGCTAAGTGCCCACCAGTTGCCTTGCTTCCTCCTCCCCTCTCCTCACTGGGAGACCTCCAGCCTTGGAGCCTCAGAGGTTCTTGGACCTCAACTCCCAGAAGCCTTTGCCACCAGCTGTGTTAGCCAGAATTTCTGGGCGCTGTCATCCAATAACTTCTGAGAACCCAAGTTTGTCTCAAGGGCTGCTTTACGTGGTCCTTTTGTTGAGACTACAGCAAGCTAATCCTGCTGCAAGCTGTTGGATTTCACAAGACCCAATTAAAAAAAAATCCAACACAGAGAGATCCAGGCAATATTACCAGTTTATTAGGCCTAATAAAGATGGTAAGGCAAACGGATCACTCAAGGCAGAAGTGAGGCGTTCAGCAACCCAAAACAGGAAACCCACAATCTTTATTTCCTCCCTTTCCCGCCTCCCAAAGTGGCACCTCCTTTGGGCCGGGTCAGGGGTGATGTTCTGGGGACCACCAACGAAGTGAGTCCATGAGTCTCTTGGGGGAGGTTCCGGGCGTTCCACAGTCCATGGCCCAGGCCCCCTGTTGGGGTGCGATTAGGCAAAAAACTAATCCTTTAATGTGTGTCCAAGCGATTGACAATGAAAGGGGAGAAGCCAGTATTGTCCAAATGCCTGGGTAATCACAAAACAATTAACAGGTAGATGGAGAGACGAACAATCACAGTGGGGGGTAAGGAAGTCACAATGGAGGTGGCGGAGAGTCCTCTGCTGCCAGACGGTGCCTTGAATGGATGTGGAAATGAAACAATGGAATGCCTCAAGCTGTGATGTTATCTTTGGTACATCTGTAGGGTGGACCTGCGCTTGGAAGAAATGGAGTCCTGCTGGGAGATTCTCTCCTTCAGCCATGCAATTGCCCCCTTTCTGCCCAAAGATGGCTCAGGTCCAGAAAGCAGAGAAGTGTAGAAACACAGTCCCAACACAGTCCCAACAAGCATCCAGGGTTTGTGGAGGCAGGGTGGAGAGGGATAGAGAAAAGGCTGGGTGAAGGTGAGGCAAAGGAAAAAGGAGAGAAAGAAGGAAAGGGACAGAGAGGGAGAAAGAAATCGAAGGGGGGGTGGAGGATAGAAGAAGGGGGGGGGAAAGGGGGCCTTGGAGCCAGGAGTCTGGGTCTGGGGGTCCTGGCTTTGCAGAGGCAGCGGAGTTAGACTTTGATGCTGAGGGAAGTCCCCAATCCTGAGCTCTGTGAAGGAAGGAGAAGATTCCCTCTGGCAAAATCCATTCAGGGGAACCAAGCAGTTTGAACTGGTCTTGCCATGTGCTCCTGGGACAAGGAGGAGGGAGGGGAAAGAGAGAGGGGGGGGGGGGGACTGGGCTCCCTGAGTTGTATCCCTGGCTGGCTTTTAAGGGGGGGGGGGTTAAAGGTTAGTGCTCAATTCTATAATTCTACATATTTTTTATTTCCATTGTGACTCATCACTTTCTCCCTGTTTTATCCACAAAGCAATCTGGGAGACAGATTTGGCTGAGGGGTGGGGGAAGGGGGGTTACTGAAGGGATCAAGGAGGGAATGGGGGGTGGGTGGGTGGGCGGACAGGTCCTCCTGCTCTAAAGCCACCATTCCAACCACGGCTGCCTCACTCAGATCAGCCCTTGCGACAAGAGAGGAAGCCAAGGTGCTAAATAGAGGGGTGGCAGAGAAGGAAGGCCACAAACAAGCTGAAGAGTCTGCCTGATGAGCCAAGCATAGCATCACCTACTTTGCATAATACTTAAACGAATCTAGGCAGGCCTGGAGAACTGGAATGCAGCACTCCTCGTTGCATGCTGCTGGCCTCTTCTCACTTGGAAATTGCGTCCCATTAAATTCCGTGGGAATCTGGTCCTGACTCAGCCTTTGTAGGGCGACCCCGTTTGGCAGAGTTCCTCCTAACACAGCTCTCCCCCCCCCCCGGAAGGTTTTCCCCCCAGGGAGGGTCAAGGGGGTGCACAGGTGCACAAGAAGAGCCAAAAGACCTCCGTAGCTCAGGCTCCTGTTCCCTGGCACACTGCTTAAGACGGTGCTGGTGACCATCCGTGGCCTGAGCTCTCCAGTTGCCCCAGAGGACCTCCTCACCTTCAGCCACAAAAAAAGCGGGGCTTGTGTGATTATGCAACTGGTGTTGACCAAGCCAACACAAGCAGGGCTTCTGGGGTGGGGGGAGAGACGGAGCAACCCCGGGGGGGGGGGGCTTCAGGGGAAGAGAGCAGCAAAAGTGGCTCCTTCCTCACTGGAAATCACCAAGAGAAGCGAGAGCCTCTCGTTCTGCGAATGAACGGAAAGCGGAGGCTTCGCCACTTGCTCTCTTGATCGGCATGAAATTTGGGGGGGGGGGAGACTGGACCGTATCCTTCAGAGAACGGGGAACAAACGAGGAAGAGTCGAAGCCCCCCCCCCCAGAGGCTGCTGGGCTGGGTGGTGCCCAGGACTGCTGGGTTCCTTGTCACAATTTATGTCACAAGAAAAAGAAGACTTCCGTGTGAGTGGAAGAAGGGTTTCTTAAAAGGTGCTACATGTCCCGCGTGCGATGATGCCCCACGCCTGAGCCCTTCTCTGGCTGAGGTGTCATTCGACAAGGGAGAGGAAGGGACATGGTTTCCCACTGGGCGGGAGGAACAGTTTGGGCTTTTTCTTCTCTTCTGGTCTATTATTGCTTCCTTGTTGTGAGAGTGGACCTTTTAGGGTAGAGCTAACTCGCCCCCCTCCCACCCGTCATGGTCTTTCTTGCCTTCCGCTGGAGCCTCCATGGCCGCAGGGGCAGGTGGCTGGTGTGCAAGGAGACGTCGTGCTTGTGATGATGTTTCTGCCGAGAGGGCAGCTTGGAAGAGGGTTGCTCTCTGGCCAGGCTTTTAGCCGAGCAGGCTGAAGCTCCAGGGAAGCTGCCCCCTCCGGGGGTGGGGAGGGCAGGGGGGCTCAAGAGACCCCCACCCCCACCCTTAGGGACCCACGGGGCATGGCTCTGGCCCAAACCCTGGCCCTCCCCCTCTGCTACCAGCCAGTCAGGCAAGAAAGGCCAGGCGGCTCAGTGGCCAAGCACCCCTCTGGCTGGCCACCTCTGTTAACTGGAGCCCCCAGAGGACGGGCCACCTGACACCCATTTACTTCTCCACAGGAGGTCTTTGGCTACAAGGCCCAGGGCTTGCGGGAGGCCCTGTGCGTTGCCGGCTACGTCCTCTCCTGCGGAGCCCTCTGGCTGGTCTTCTACTGGAAGCCCGAGTGGGGCGTCTGGGCAACGTGCCGGCCCTGCCACCTGGAGGACGCCGACACCGTCCTGCTGAGAACGACCGTAGGTTCCCCACCCCTACCCTGGCCGCCACCTTCTTTGCACTGGTGCACCAGATGCCTCCCCCCTCCTGCCCCCCAAGCAGGAATCCTCTGCCCTGTGGAGTGCCATCCAAGGACTCTGTGTGTCGCCCTTCCCTAGGACGAGTTTCGGGGATGCGCCAGGAAGAAGGTGGTCTCGCTCGACCTCTCAAAGTTCTTGGAAGAAGAACAACTGGACCAGGACTTCCGCGCGGACAATGGATGTGTCATCCGCAGAGCCGTCCGGAAACCAGACTGGAAAGTAAGGGAGTGAAGGACGCAGGAGAGCCCCCCCCCCACAAGCTCTTTCTCCTCTGCCCCCAAAGGGAGGAGACAGGACCGGATCCTGACCTCTGGAAATGCCCAAAGTCCTCCTGAAAGCAACTGCCAGACCCCTTTGCAAAGAGGAGGCACCAGGATCCATCCACCCAGGCCTTCCCCAAAACTTGCCCAGACTGGGGCCGTGGGGAGGGAAGGGTTGGGATGTCCTTCCCAAGAAGCTCCCGGTTGTTCCTCATGGCTTTGTGTTGGGTTGCACCCGCAGGTGAGGTACATCCAGGTCCAAAAAATCCGCTACGTCTGGGACGTTCTGGGCCAAGAGTTTGTCCGAGTCGGGTGAGTATCTCTCTTGTGACCGGGAGGATGTGAAGGATGCAAGTCCTAAACCACACCACACCCCACCACCCCATCCTGCCCGGGAGGGTGTGTGTGTCTTGTTTTGCTTATTCTCTGTCTGCTCCCCCCCGCTTTGTAGGTCGCTGGAGGACAGCAACACCTGTCATGACATTCACCAAAAATTTGGAGACGGGCTGACGAGGAAAGAGAAGGAGCTCAGGTAGGGGGCCCTTGGGGAGAGGAGCAGTAGTGCCCACTGGTCAGTGCCTTCATTCCGGAGTCATGGACAGGCACAGTCGGGCCCTCAGTGGGTTCCTGCCTTTGAAAACCTTCCCTCCCTTAGCTGGTGTTCTGGAAATGGGTGAGATTGGGGGATCTCCAGTTCGAGTCTGTCTCCAGAAACAAATTCATGCAGGTTCTTGATGCTGTTCTCCAAACTGATGTTGGCTCCCAAGATCTTTGTTCTGTTTCCCCAACTCTGATTCCTGGCCGTGACTGAATGAATCCTGTTTCCCCAGCAATCATGCAGTGCAAGAGGAAATGCACTTGTCTATCCATCCCTGGCCGTGATGGGTATTTTGGGTGGAGCTGCAGGGCTTTTACTTTTGAAGGCGAGGGTAGAGGAATTCCCCAGCAGATGAAAGGGCCTCTTGGCTGGAATAGGTGGCTATTAAAGTGAAGCGTCCCGTACAACCAGGCATGGAGCTTGCCAGCCATGTGATCATTCCCGGAGGCTGGAGATGCTGGAAAGGAGTGTCCCCCTTAGAGATTTTCTAAGGAAAAGGCCGCCATCTGGCCTAAGTCCTTATTAAGTGAGAATGAAGGAGAGCAGGACTGACCTTCTGCTGGTCCACTTTTATTATTTCATTTGGTAACAACGTGGTCACACTTAACTGTGTATCAGGCAAATCAAAACAACAAAATACAAGAGACTGAAATGTCATGATGACACCTTAAAGACTGGGTTGGGGAGGGGATTCTCTCTGGGATATGCCTGTACACCGCACTCCAAAGGCTTAGCAATGTAACCCTCAACAGGCTGCTGGGACCATCTATCTAGAAGGCAACAGGTAATCTCTGTTCCTCCACCTGGCCTTCCCCAGCTCAGCCTCTGCCCCTGGTTAGAGACACGAACTATGCTTCTTCATGGTCTCTGCGAAATCACATGCATGGGTTCCTTTCACACCTGGGTGAACGACCTCAGGTCTGCCCAGAGCTTATGGGGTGTTCAAAGATGTGCCCTCTGTGCCACACGTGTGCAGATGACCACCCAAAGAGCTCCACGTTTCAGGTGACCCACCTGTTCTGTTCACCCATTTGTGTCTCTTCTTTTGTAGGAAGCTGGTCTGTGGGCCAAACACCATTGAAATAGAAATCCGCCCTGTCTGGAATCTGCTTTTCAAAGAGGTAACTGAGTGGCTTTTTGGAAATGCCCTGCTTTACAGACGCACACACACACACCCAAGGCCTTTTTAGAACTTCTGGCAGCCTCCTCTGTTTGGGGCAGCTTTGCAAGAGCAGCGAAAGAGCTTCTTCAAGGACTTGGGTCTTTATAGACACGGTTGGAGGAGCCCAGGGAGAGGACTGGCCTGAGAGCCAGGGTGGTATGAAGGCTTGGCCTGCAGAAGTGGCTCCCTTTCTGGGGATGGGTTCCTGCTTCTGAGCTGGGGAGCCCCAGCCAGCCAGAAGGGCGAGGAGGAGCCAGGAGAGGGGCAGTGCCCCACGGCAGCCATCCTTGGAGGAGCCGGGTGTGGCCCAAAGAAGAGCCGCGCTCCAGAAGCAGCCTGGTGAGTTGAACTGATGCTGTCGTCTGGTCCTGTGCTCCCTTGGCAGGTCCTGAACCCCTTTTACCTCTTCCAAGGCTTCACCTTGACCCTCTGGCTGTCCCAGGGGTACTACGAGTACGCCAGCGCCATCTTGATCCTGACCTTCATCACCATTGCCGTCACTGTCTATGACCTGCGACAGGTGAGTCTCCCTGCGGGATGGGGTCTTGGCAGGCACCTCCCCTGAGATGCCCAAGAACGGGGGCCAACCTGGGCTCCAAATCCCTTTCTTCTTGCCTTTAGATAGGATGGGATCCAACAGCTTTTCTACATGTCCCCCCCCCCCCAGGGCTCTGCCTCCCGCATTGCTCTTCCCTTCCTCCCTAGAGGGTTAAGCAGCCATTAAACAGAAGGATGGCCCAACATAGGAGGGGCAACAGCTGAGGACCAGAATCAGCAGCACACCTCCACCTGAAGGAGAAAGGGCACTCATTCAAAGATGAGGATGTACAAGACATATTAGACAGAGAAGAGAGGTGGTTTGAGAGAGGAGTCAGGGAAGCCATTCATGTGAGCATTAATGAAAACCCCTCTCTCAACAGAAGTGGGGGGTTCAGGCATAGTCTATCTGCTACTTATCAGGCTGTGCTTTCAACAAGACCCATAAGGGCCTCTGAGGCCGGCAGGCAGGCAGGCAGGCCGGCCAGACCCCACCCCCACCCCGACCCCCACCCCACCCCACCCCCTGGTCCAGCACCAGAGAGGAACAACAGCACCGCCTGCCAGTCCTCCTCGTAAGGAGCAGGTGCACGGCAGGCAAAGGAAGGCTGGGGCTTCGAGGACTCATCCTAAGGGGCGCCCCACCACGCCGGAGGCGGGGCAGGGTACTGGGGCCTCCGAGTGGACCCTTGGGGGCAAGGGGCTCGGTCTCAGGGCTTCCGCAGGAGGAGGAGGAGGAGGAGGAGGAGGAGGAGAAGGAGGAGGAGGAGGAGGAGGGACCGGTGTGGGTTAGAAGCCCTAGGGGTTGGAATCAGCATTTCGCCACGCGCTGCTGCCGCTGCCGCTGCTGCTGTTATGGCGGGTCATTGTACGTTGCTGATCACATTTCTCTGGAAAGTCACATTCCTAGTCACATCCCTTGTTGGGAAGGAGCAAGGAGGCTCAGCCACACTTTCCCCAACAAACAACTGGCTGAGGCATCTTCCCCCGTGTCTCTGGGACGCGACCCTCTTGCCCCTTTTCGATAGTCAAGAATGTGTGTGTGTGTGTGTGCGCGCGCGCGTGCGTGCGTGCGCGTGCATGCACGCAGTCCAATTTCCTGTCTTTGGTTTGGTGGCCACAAAATGAATGGTGCTGAATTCCGCCTGCCTGCTACCACCCTACCAAGCCTATTAAATGTCACTTCCCTGTGTTACATAACTTAAGTGTGTGTGTGTGTGTGTGTGTGTGTGTGTGTGTGTGCAGCCTAATCTCCTGTCTTTGGTGTTGAAAATGAATGGTGATGAATTCCTCTTGCCTGCTACAGGTACCACCCTTTAAACCGATTAAATGTCATTTCCCTGTGTTACATTGTGTGTGTGTGTGTGTGTGTGTGTGTGTGTGTGTGTGTGTGTGTGTGTGCGTGTGTGCGTGTGTGCGTGTATGTGTGTGTGTGTGTGTGTGTGTGTGTGTGTGTGTGTGAGAGAGAGAGAGAGAGAGAGAGAGAGAGAGTAATGTTTCATTAGGCTTGCCAGGTGATCAGGTCCCGAGTGGTGCTGCTGGGCTCTGAAATTCTCTGGAGGGTCAGAGAATTGCCTCCTCTTTCCCTCAGCAATCTGTCAAACTGCACAACCTGGTGGAGGAGCACAACAAGGTCGAGGTCACTGCCTGGACGAAACAGGAGGGTATGTCGTCGGACCCTGACCGGGGGTGGGTGGTGGTGGTGGTCTCAGTTTGCTCTCCTTTCCGGCCTCTTCCCTTTATGAGCCTCATGGCGCAGAGGCTGAACTGCAGCACCTCAGCACCTCAGTGAAGACTCCGCTCGTGTGATTGCGACTGCTTTAAGCACTATGGAGGGGTATGTAAGCAGCACCCTGGGGCTGGATTTGCTCTCCCATCGCGGCACATATCAGCACGGCGCTGCTGCATGCAGCAGTGCTGGTTTGAAGCCCTCTGTATCTGGGGCCACCCGGACACCCCCTTCCTGGAGGGTTACTGCCACATGTATGGGGAAATGCTGATCAAAGCGGGTCTTCTCAAGCACTCTCAACTCTGCTTTTTGAGAGCAACTGTCTGTGGAAGAGGGTCTTTCCAGGAGCAGTCAAGCTGGAGGCAGCCAAAAAGCACCCCAGGGTCCATTTCTAAGTGGTTCCACCCCACTTCTTTCCTCCTTTTGTGTAGGTGCCCAGAAGATGGAGTCCTCCCACTTAGTCCCTGGGGACGTCCTTCTCCTGGAAAGGCAGAAGTTTTCTCTGCCTTGCGATGCCATCCTGCTGGAAGGCAGCTGCGTGGTCAACGAGGGCATGCTGACAGGTACGGAGGGTGGGGTGGGGGGCTTTTGTGTTGGCAGAGCTTGGGAAATTCGTTTGAATTTCCCCTTAATATGCAACAGAAGTGTGGTTTAGCTTACAAGTTGATCAACAAGAAGGTCCCACCTCTCTACCCTCCAGCAAGCACTAGCCCTTTAAATTATAACCACGCACGAGAAGCTTGTTTTGTTGAAGAATGTAAAAGAAAAAGAGTTTATCATGCAAATAGACCAAGCTAGGTTGTGACATGCATCACCCTCCCATCTGCAGTGAAATCAAGCATGATGGGTTGATTTATCCAACATTTTGTCCCGTGTCCCCCACCCCCACCCCCAGGCCTGGCCCTCCTTTCCCCTGACCCGCTGCGTCCTCCACTGCCTCTGACACAAAAAAGTCCGGCCAAATGGCAGGGTCCAATCCTGCTCTGCTCTGGAAAGGAGCGGGCGGTTGATGAGAGGGGTTGTCCTTGGTGGCCGATGAGGCTGAGTTGCCCTGGGCCAGCCGTGACCTCTACGACCTTTGCAGGTGAAAGTGTCCCAGTAACCAAGACCGCCTTGCCCCACGCCGACCAGGCCACACCCTGGAAGAGACATGGCTCGGAGGATTACCGACGCCACGTCCTCTTCTGTGGCACGGAGATCATCCAGACCAGGCGGGCCGGCAAAGGGCCGGCAAGAGCGATTGTGCTGCAGACGGGTAAGTTCGGCTCCTCCGTGGCCTTGCTCCTTTTCACAGGGTGGCCGTGAGCTCCTTTGTAAACGAAAAGGGGATGTAGGGAAGAAAGAAAGAAAGAAAGAAAGAAAGAAAGAAAGAAAGAAAGAAAGAAAGAAAGAAAGAAAATCAAACCCACCAGATGTGAGAACATTAGCCTCCCTCCTGCAGTTTATTTGTAAAGAGGATAAGGAGCCCTCCAGTTGAGTATCCATCCCTCTTGGAAAAGGGCTGAGCCTCTCATCCACCTGCATGGAAGATGGCTGCTCAGCTCGCGCTCCATTCCACTGCAGTATCATCATCCGGCCCTCTTCTAAAAAACGACGGTGTAAGGCACCTTACTAAATGCCTTGCTGGAAAGGAGATAACGTACCGTTTTCATGCTGTATCAAACTAGTCAGTCTTGTTTCAAATTAGTCAGTACTAGAGATGGGCACGAACTGGAAAAAATGGCAATTTGTTTCGTTTTGTTCAAGGCTTCGTTTCGTTTTGTTTTTAATGATTTTTTTTTCAAAAAATTCATTTCGTTGGTTTGTTAATTCGTTATTAATTCCCCCCTTTGTTCCCCAGTGCCCATTGTGCGGCCCCTGGGGCCCGGTGGGCGCTGTTTTTTGGTTTTTTTTAAAATCCTTTATTTTAGGGTGCTGAGTCGACCAGGCCACCCTTGGGGTCCAGTCAGCACTCCTTTTTAAATTTTTTAAATTTTTTATTTTATTTTGTTTTCTCACAGCTGTAGCGCGGGGCTTTTGTTTTGTTTTTTCTTTCAGCGCCGACTGCCCCTGGGACCTGTTCAGCGTTGGTTTTTTAAAATTTTACTTTTATTTTATTTCTCTTAATAAAAGGGTAGGGTCAGCACGCAGCAGGTAGGCAGCACAGGCAGGTTGTAAAACCAGGGAGGGACGCGCTGTGCCGCACAGCGCCACGAGAGCAGCAGCCGCCGCCGCCACATGGCGGGGCTTCCGTTGCCTCCTCCGCCGTCCAGGAACGGAGCCTGCAGGGGCCTTCCCGATCCCGAGCACAGCCCTGCCCCAGTCTCTCCCCAGTCTGGCACTGGTTCCAGGAGGAGTCCTCCCCCTCGCCGGCAGGCTCCCAAATCGCTGCCAAGTGAAACCCTTCGCCCTTTGCCGGCTTCAGCAGGGAGATGGACGGGCCGCTCCACCTCCGGAGGCGTCTTTGCCCAGGCGCCCGCCTCGCGAGGAAGCCGCCACCGCCGCCCCCCGCTTTGGGGAAGCCTGCTTTTGGCCATGCCGCCCGCTCGCCCGCAACCCTCCAGCCTTCCACCTTGCACCTGCCTGGCTTTGAGCTGGGAAAATCTGCCTCACTTCCACCCCAGCACACCCTCCACGACTTTTTTTATTTTTTTATTTTTATTTTTGGTTCCCCCCCCTTACTTCCGGATTCAGGCCCCACGCTACAGCTGTAACGTGGGGCTTTTTGTTTGTTTTTTTCTTTCAGCACCGACTGCGCGGCCGCTGGGGTCCGGTTGGTGCTGTTTATTTTATTTTATTTTATTTTTTATTTTAGGGTGCCGACCAGGCCACCCTTGGGGTCCAGACGGCACTCCCTTTTTATTTATTCATTTTTATTTTTATTTTATTCCCCCCCTCCCTTCCGGGTTCAGGCCCCGCGCTAAAGCTGTAGCGCAGGGCTTTCCCCCCTTTTCTTTCAGCACTGACCACGTGTCCCCCTGGGGCCCGGTCGGTGCTGTTTTTTTAAAATTATTATTATTATTTTAGGGTGCTGACCAGGCCACCCTTGGGGCCTGGTCAGCACTCCTTTTTTATTTTTATTTTTTATTTTTTATTTTATTTTATTTTACTGCCAACCACATGGCCACGCTACAGCTGTAGCGAGGCCATCGGTTTTTTTTTTCCTGGTCGCTGTCCCAGAAGCCAGGAAGACCAGACCTCCGGACCAGCACCAGGTAGGAGACATCTCCTCCCCCTCCATTAACAAAACGAACCTAACTGAACCAATTTTTCTTGTTTTGGTTCGGTCCGTGTTAAATTTGCCCCTAGGGTTGTTATTTGTTTCGTTACGTAACAAAATGAATAACGAATAACGAAACGGAAAAAAATTCTTTTTGTGCCCATCTCTAGTCAGTACAGTTTCCAAGCTGTATCAAACTAGTCAGTCTCTCTCTCTCTCTCTCTCTCTCTCTCTCTCTCTCTCTCTCTCTCTCTCTCTCTCTCTCTCCCTCTCTCTCTCTCTGGGTGGGTGGAGGGTGATATTGGCATCATTTCGCTTGCTCCTAAGAAGCCCACGTCGACTCCTCTTGATCAGTGCCTCCTTTCCCAGTCAAGGCACTCACAGCTAAACCAGCCCTAGAAGGTTGTGTGGTTCATGGACTTGGAAGTGCTCTGTAACTCCTTGGATTGCAATTCCCTCTTCCCTCCTCAAGGGCACAGGCATCCTCTCCTCAGTGCAGGGGCTCCCAACCTTGGCTGGGATTTCTGGGAAATGCTTCCTTGTTTTGTTTTGTTTTGTGCCCATCCCTAGTATAATGTTTTAGATTGTGGATAAGTGAATATTGAATTCGCGGATATGGGGGTCTTATGGTGTTGGTGCTCCTCCTCCTCCTCCTTTTGAGAATAAAGTGGTACCCCGACTTAAGAGCAGCTTGACTTAAGAGCAGCTTGACTTAAGAGCAGCTTGACTTAAGAGTGGAAAACTGTTGGCGGTTTAACTGCCGCCTTACAAATTTTAGATATGGTTTGCTCGAGTTACAAATATTTTAGTTCATTTTTTCATTTTCCCCCCACTTATTTTTAGAATATTTAGATAGGTACCCCGACTTAAGAGTAGTTCGACTTAAGAGCATGCATTTGGAACGGATTAAATTCGTTGAGGCACCCCTGTACAACCGAGAGGCTGTTTCCGCTCTGAAATGGCCAAGCTTTGTCTTTCTTTTAAAAAGAAGCCACGGCCACGCTACGCTACTCTGACAAAAACAAAGCAAATGCAAGACAAATGTAAAGCCACTGGTGTATATTGGGGGGTGGGTGGGTGGGTGGGGGAGCCCCTGAGCTCCCCCCCCCCACACACACAGAGAGAGGGTGAAAAGCCAGGCTGCTCCTGTGCCAGGTGGTCTCTGCTGCGGGTGCCCAGGAGGCAGGTGCTCCTCTCTGGAACTGGGTCCCCCTTGGCTCCGCTGCAGGTTTCAACACCGCCAAGGGGGACCTGGTGAGGTCCATCCTGTACCCAAAGCCACTGAACTTCAGGCTCCACCGGGAGGCCTTCAAATTCATCCTGTGCCTGCTCGCGATCGGCATCGTGGGGCTGGTGTACGCAGCCTGTGTCTACGCAGCCCACAAGGTACGTTGCCGCCAACGGGGCCACCGTGGCCGAGGACTGGCATGGCCCAGGAGGACAGAGGACTGGCTACTGGGGTGGGGTGGGCAACAGGATTTGCCCTTGTGTCCGAACGGGGCGGGTCAGTTTTTGTTCCAAATGGGTTGAGGGCTTGGCTCAGACATCCCTCATCCCCGCTGGCCACCAGCCTCCGGGCACTTCTTCAGGAGAGGCTGACCCTTAGGGGCCCAAGCCGTGGGACGGCCGAGAGTCAAGGCTTCCTCACCAGGGATGAAGACCTCGTGGGGCCTCAGGAAAGCAAGAATGCAAAGTGTGTTCAGCTTATATACCGCCCCATAGTGCTTCAAGCACCTTCTGGGCAATTTATAGTTTAATTATGCAGGCTACACATCCCCCCCCCCCCCAGCAAGCTGGGCCCTGATTTTACCAACTTCAGAAGTATGGAAGGCTGAGTGAACCTTGAGCCTGCTCTCTGGGATTGAACCCCAGGTTGTGAGCACAGTTTTAGTTGCAGGACAGGCATCGAACCCCTGCGCCACAAGGCATCCCTCGTCCCCACTTATAGGGACGGGCCAGCGCCCTCCTAGCCTGACGGGGGCCTGCCCATTTCCCAGGAACCGGTGGTGGACACGGTGGTGATGGCCCTCCTCCTGCTGACCACTGCGGTGCCCCCAGCCCTCCCGGTGGCCTTGACCACTGGCACCGCCTACGCCCAGAGGAGGCTGAAGGCCAAGAGGATCTTCTGCATCAGCCCCCAGAGGATCAACATCTGCGGGCAGATCAACCTGGTCTGTTTTGACAAGGTGTGGCCAGAGAGGAAAGGGAGGGGTGGGGTGGGGTGGGGTGGGGTGATGGGGATGGGGTCAGAGGAGGTGGGGCAGCGGCGGTGTGTGTGTGTGTTGTGGGGGGAGAGGTCTTTTCCCCATGCCTGGTCTCCAGGGTGGGTGGCCTTTCTAAGGGCTGAGCGCTCAGAGCCTCAGTCGGCACTGGCTCTGGGAAAGGGGGGGATGCTTCGCGCCCCCCACGGCCCTCCCCATTTCCTCCAGAGACCCTCTGCACCACCACCACCACTCCACTCCACTCTGTGCTGGTGGCCTGAATGCTGGGCAGGATTGGGGCTGCTCTCTTCCAACACTGAGGTTCCCTCCCTCTTTCTCCCCCTGAGCGCAGACGGGGACCCTGACTGAAGATGGGCTCAACCTGTGGGGCGTCATCCCCTGCCAGAAGAGGAGGTAAGGACCCATTGGCACCCTGCCCGGCCTGAGTTTGGGGGAAACGTTCTTTATGAAGGCATAGGATTCAGGAGGACACCTCCTCTGCGAGACGGCCTGCAGCCCCCGTCTTCTTCTGTGCTTGAAAAGGACAGACCGAACGTTTGGGTGGCTGCAGGCCATTTCTTTCGGCTTGGGACTTGAGAGGCATCTCCTTGTTCCTCCTTGCATCGCCGGAGGGTTTGAGGGTTTGACTTCCTTCCAAGGGCTGGCTTTCCAAGTGGCCAAGCCACCCCCCCCCCCACGGAATGCACACAGACCTCTCTTTGACGCTTCACGAGGGATGGGTGTGAACTTGGCTCTGAGGCTGAGCTGCGGGCGGATGCCTCGCGTTTCCCAAAGGGCTAACATTCATCTTTTTGGTGCCAGCTTCCAGAATGCCCACACCTTCTCGGCCGGCTGCCCGTTGCCCTGGGGCCCCCTCTGCGCCGCCATGGCCTCCTGCCACTCCCTCCTGCTCTTGGAGGGCAAGATCCAGGGGGACCCCTTGGACCTGGAGATGTTTCAGGGCACCCGCTGGGTGAGTGTCCTTTCCGTCCTCTCAGTGGTCCCCAAGGGGGGGGGGGACAAGGGCTTGTTCTGGGAAGGAGGGAGGCAGGGAGGGAGGGAGGGAGGGGGCTGCACAGAGGCCGATGCAGGTCCACCCAGTGGCTTTTTTCTGCATTGAGTGGATGGTCTTGGAATCAGTCAGTGTAGAATTTAGCATCTCTGGACAGCTTGGCTTTGCGTAAAAAGAAACCACACTCCCAGGCCTTCTGCCCTTGAAAGTGGTCTAGAAATATCTCCACTGTGAAGCTCAAAGGCTGACTCGATTCATCCTCATGAGATAAAAATTGACCTTCAGCATTTTTAAGCACAGCCCCAGCTGCCACTAAGCAGTGGGGGTTTGTCATCGTCCTTGCTCTACTCAGGGACATTTTCTGTACGAGACGCTGCCCTGTTGCATGAAGCCTGAGATCTCTTAGCACCTGTTTCTGTGGGTTTTCCGGATCAGCCAGGCTGCCGTGTTTTGAGTCTTTGTGCTCACCTGGACCGGGAACAGGAGAGTCACCCAGATTATAATTCCCTGTCTTTAGAAACAGTGCTGTGACCGAAAAAAGGGCCCCCTTGGTGGACTCAGCTGCTCCCTGGAACCAGGGCCTGACCAGGAGGTCCCCAAACCCACTAGGTGCTCCCTTGCAGTACCAGACAGGCAGGCCTGGGTCACAGCCTTGGGATGCAGCAGGAGTTTCCACCTCCTGGCCCTGGGCCCTCTTCCTTACCCTGTCTCTTCTTCCGGTTGCTGTTTGCCTTTTCCAGCAGTTTTCGGCACCACATATTGGGGAGAGTGTACGTGCAGCGCTTGGGCAGGTGTCCTCACCACCCAGAAGGGCAGAATCGCCTCCTCCCCGCCCCCTCTTTTCATTGTGTGTGTTGCGTCGTTACAGTCGTGACCGACTCTTCGTGACCCCATGTCCATGGAGTTTTCTTGGCAGGAATTACTGGAGTGGCTTGCCAGTTCCTACTCCGGGGGCCTACAGCCCCTGGTCTTCCCTGGTGGTCTCCCATCCAAGTACTAGCCAGGGCCGATCCTGCTTAACTTCTGAAATCAGGCGAGATCAGATGTGCTCCTTAGGGCATCTTGGCAGCTCCTCTTTTCACTGCTCCCTTGCAATTTCTTTGCTCCAAGGCAGCTCTTTCTCCCTCTCACCCCCCAAACCAGCAGCAGATCCTACCAGTACAAGTCTTCCCACAGGTGTTTCCTTCATCCCTGAAGGATGACCATCTTCCACCCAGGATCATCCTTTCCTTTGCATCTCCTGTTTCGCTTTCCTCTTTTATGAATGAGCACTGAAAAGCTTCCTTGAAGAACAGTTCTGGCAGAATCAGCCCCCTTTTACTTTTTTCTTGGCCCCAAGGCAAGGAGGTTCATTTTCTAAAAAGGAAAAAAGGGTTTTTGGGCCTTATATACTGTGTTATCCATCATATCAATCATTAGAAAAGGCTTCAGGAGTCAACCTTGAGGAAAAACCCGGAGCCGGAGTCCCGGAGACAGTTCATGACTCTATACAATCATGTTCTGGCAACTCCTGCGACGCAGCTGGATCTAATCGTATCGGTTTTGCCATTCCATTGGACCACTCCAGCTATGTGGAGAGGGGGGTTTCGCTGCCTGGGTAACAGCCTAACCTCCATATTGAATTACCCAGGCCTTGTGCCCTGGAGAGGACCACTTACAGCAAATAGTGGGGGAACAACACAGGAAGCGGCAGCTACCTGGGTGTAGGCGGATTAGGATGGAAACCAGCAAACAAATCGTTGACTCCACACCATGCAATAAACATAAAAAAATCTCGAGCCTAAAGTTGGGCACATGGAATGTTAGGACAATGAACCCTGGCTGTTCAGACTATGTCCAAGAAATGGACACTATACGAAAGACAGCTGTTATCGACAGGGAACTGTGCAGACTGCGGATGGACATTGTTGCTCTCCAAGAGACAAGGCTACCTGACTCTGGATCTGTCAAGGTGAGGAACTTTACCTTCTTCTGGCAGGGAAAACCATCAAACGAGACCAGGGAATGTGGGGTTGGCTTTGCTGTTAGAAATACTTTACTAGGTCTCATTATCCCACCTGCTGCAGGAAGTGAGAGAATCCTGTCCATGCAACTACACTCTACAGCAAGGTTGGTTACACTTATCAGTGCATACGCACCAACATTATCATCTCCAGCAGAACTTAAAGACAAATTCTATGATGATCTAGCTGCCACTATCAAGAAAATCCCTGAGAAAAGACCAATAGCTATCCTCGGTGACTTTAATGCCAGGGTTGGAGCTGATTATAACTCCTGGCCCACCTGCCTAGGTCGGTTCGGCATTGGAAGATGAATGAAAATGGCCAACGCCTGCTGGAGTTTTGCTGCTATTATGGTCTCTGCGTCAGCAATACATTCTTTAACACAAAGCCCCAGCACAAAGTCTCTTGGAGACATCCAAGATCGAAACACTGGCATCAGCTCGACCTAATTCTCGTCAGGCGCTCCAGCATTTCTAGTGTTACAATCACACGTAGTTATCAGAGTGCCGACTGTGACACAGACCACTCCCTGGTGTACAGCAAAGTAAAACTGGAAACAAAGAGATTGCACCACCTGAAGAAGGAAAGAAGATCAAAAATTGATACCAGTAAGACCTATAACCAAGGAAAAGTGGAGGAATTCTCCCATGTACTCAAGGAAGCTCTTCCTGGCCCTGCTGAAGATAATGCATCTAAACGTTGGGAACATTTTAAGAATGTTGTTTATAACACTGCTTTATCAGTATTCAGCAAGGAGACTCGAAAGACAGCAGACTGGTTTGAAGCCCACTCAGAAGAGCTGATGCCAGCTATTGAGGAAAAGAGGAGAGCCTTGACTGCATATAAAGCTTATCCCAGTGAGCACAACCTACAGGCCCTGCGAGCTGTTCGTAACAAAGTCCAGGAGACTGCCAGGAAATGTGCTAACGATTACTGGCTGCAACTGTGTTCTCGGATTCAGATGGCAGCTGATACAGGTAACATCAAGGGGATGTATGACGGAATTAAACAGGCCTTAGGGCTAATACATAAGAAAACTGCGCCCTTAAAGACTGTCTCAGGTGAGATAATCCAGGATCGTGAGCAGCAGATGGCACGCTGGGTGCAGCACTACTCTGAACTATATTCCAGAGAAAACACAAATAACCGAAGAAGTCTTAAATAATATTGAGTGCTTGTCTGTCTTGGAGGAGCTTGACAATGAACCAACACTAAAAGAACTAAATGTAGCTCTGGATTCACTTGCCTCTGGCAAGGCACCTGGGAAAGATAACATCCCTGCTGAAGTTCTGAAGTGCTGCAAAGAGATCATTGCCACTGAACTGTACGAAATCCTCTGCCTTTGCTGGAGGGAAGGGGGAGTACCACAGGATATGAAGGACGCTAATATTGTTACGCTTTATAAGAACAAAGGTGACAGGAGCGACTGTAACAACTATCGTGGCATCTCTCTTCTTAGTGTTGTCGGGAAGCTGTTTGCACGTGTTATACTGAAGAGGCTCCAGATACTTGCAAAGAGAGTCTACCCAGAATCACAGTGTGGCTTTCGAACCAACAGGTCCACTACTGATATGGTATTTTCCCTCAGGCAGTTGCAGGAGAAATGCTGGGAACAAGGACAGCCACTTTTTGTAGCCTTCATAGATCTCACGAAGGCATTTGATATGGTTAGTAGGGACGGACTCTTTAAAATACTCCTCCGGGTTGGATACCCACCCAAGCTCCTTAACATCATTAGGTCTTTTCATGAGGATATGAAGGGCAATGTAGTTTTCGATGGCCTGGTGTCAGATCCCTTCAACATCCGAAGCGGCGTGAAGCAGGGCTGTGTCCTTGCGCCAACCTTGTTTGGGATCTTCTTTGCTACCATGCTGAAGTATGCCTTCGGAACTGCAACAGAGGGTATCTATCTCCGGACCAGATCAGATGGAAAACTCTTCAACCTCTCTAGATTGAGAGCAAAGTCTAAGGTACAGGTGAAGTGTTTGCGGGATCTCCTCTTCGCTGATGATGCCGCCATTACTGCTCACTCTGCTGAAGATCTCCAACAACTCATGGACCATTTTAGTAAAGTTTGCAAAGATTTTGGGCTAGAAATCAGCCTGAAAAAAACACAAATAATGGGCCAGAATGTGGACTCTCCTCCTCACATTACAATTTCTGCAAAAGAACTGGAAGTTGTCCATGACTTTGTGTATCTTGGCTCAACTATCTCAGATACACTCTCACTAGAGTCTGAGCTGAATAAACGTATAGGTAAAGCAGCAACTATGTTTTCCAGACTAACAAAGAGAGTATGGCTCAATAAGAAGCTGACAGAACATACAAAGGTACAGGTCTATAAAGCTTGCGTACTGAGCACACTTTTGTATTGCAGCGAGTCTTGGACCATCCATGCTCAACAGGAAAGAAAGCTTAATACCTTCCATATGCGCTGTCTTAGGCGAATATTCAACATTACCTGGCACGACAAAGTTCCAAATAGCATAGTCCTGAATCGAGCTGGAATCCCTAGCATGTACACTTGATTGAAACATTGACGCCTACGCTGGCTTGGACATGTTGTGAGAATGGATGACGGTTGGATCCCAAAAGATCTTCTATATGGAGAACTAATGAAGGGAAAGCGCCCCAGAGGGAGACCACAGCTGTGGTATAAGGATATCTGTAAGAGGGACCTGAAGGCCTTGGGAATGGACCTCAACAGCTGGGAAACCCTGACCTCCGATCGCACTGTCTGGAGGCAAGAGATACAGCATGGTCTACATAAATTTGAAGAGGCATTTGTCCAACAGGCAGAGGAAAAGAGGCAGGCACGGAAAGAACGAAACTCGAGGACCAGGCAGGAAACAGAATACATCTGCCCCCAGTGCGGTAGAGACTGCCATTCCCGAATTGGTCTATTTAGTCACATTAGGTGCTGTTTTTAGGATCTCTACTCCAGGCATGATACCATAGTCTTTCGAGACTGACGGATGCCAATGATGATACTGTGTTAGCAGGAATCCCCTGCCATGTCTTCCAGTCATGTGGTGTGTCTCCTTGCAGGAGATGGAAGAGTCCTCTCGGAAGGGTGGCCCAGCCGTTGAGCCCAAGGAGACATGCCAAGTTGTGAAACCGGGACCGGCCGCCGCCCAGGTAAGCGCTGTCTCTTGCCATGAAAGGACCTTGCCATCAACCCCCCCCCCCACCTCCGCGGGGCTTTTCAAGGCTCTCTCCCCTGCTGGTCAGGGGGCCCCTGCTGCTGGTTCTCCATAGGGTGGAAGCTGGCAGGGGGAGAGTCAGGGAGGCCCAACCTGGGCAGGAGGAGGGAGCCTTGCCAACCCCTGCTGAACTGCAGGAGAGGCTGTTCTCAAAAGGGAAGGGCAACCGTGGAGGTTCAAGGGAAAAGGCGCTTGTGCAGCCGCTCCGGAGAGTCTGGGAGATCCGCAGGCGTAGGACAGGGCCAGCGGCTTCTCCTCTTCCTCCAGTGCAGAACGAAGCCTTGAGTAGTGCTTTTGGAGGTGGCTCAGCCGTTCTGCTCTGCCTCGTGAAGAGGCTCACCCAAACCCCAAGGCCACCCACCCACACACCCACACACCCGGTGCCCACCTGCCTGCCTGCGGGAAGAAGCCCACCCAGATGCCCCATCCCTTTGTGCCCCTCACAGGCCCCGGTGGAAGGGGTGGCCATCCTGCGCCAGTTCCCCTTCTCCTCCTCCCTGCTGAGGATGTCTGTCATCGTCCGGGAACTGGGCCGGGAGTCCTGCGAGCTCTACATGAAGGGCGCCCCGGAGACGGTGGCCAGCTTCTGCAAGCCAGAGACCGGTAGGCAACAGGGGGGCCGCCTCGCGGGTCCTTGGGGTGGACGCAGCCAGGGAGGGAGTCCTTCATGCCTTCCGGCATCCCTCCTTCGTACATGACAGGGAACTCCACAAGTGATTTTGGCAGCAGCAAAACACGGTAGTGTCCAAAGGTTGTGTTTAGAGAAACAGCTCTGCAGAGCTCTCTCTGACCCAGCCCGGTTTCGGAGAGGCACCCGTGCTAGTGCTTAACAACACACCTGTGACATCTGATTGCACACTGCAGTGTCACTCCGACACACTTTTCTGAGCAGGGAGAAAGGCTTGAAAGACCCATAGGCACGGGATGACCTGGTCCTGAGAAGTCTCGGTCTAACTCTTCCCAGGACAGTCCCCTGGCTCTGTTTGCCTCGCTCGCTCAGAGAATGAGAGAGGAAGAGAACGGCTCGGGGGGTGGAGGGGGCAGCATGGCCCTGGAAGGAGACCATCCCGAGAGAGAGAGTGAGAGTAGGAGGCTTCCATCACTGGAGTCCCTGGACCAGGGAGGGACCCCGGTGGCCCTTCCTTCCTTCCTTCCTCCCTCTCTCTCTCTCCCTGAGGGACCTGGGTCCGCCTTCCGTGCTGCTCCAGGGTCCTTTGAGGGCACCTTGCCTGCCCAAGCGAGGCCGCCCTGGGGTGAGCGCTCTCCCCTTGGCTCCAGAGCCTGAGCCTCAGACCAGGGGGCGGGGGCGGATGTCTTCTCTCTCCTTCTTCCTCCAGTTCCCGAGGACTTCCAGGCGGAGCTGAAGCACTTCACGCGGCAGGGCTTCCGAGTCATTGCCCTGGCCCACAAGGAGCTCCCCTTCGTGCAGCAGGAGGGAGGGGCGGACCTGGCCGGCCTGGAAAGGTGAGCCTCGCAGGAGGAGAAGGAGGAGGAGGTGGAGGTGGTGGGTCCTCCCACTCCCCAAGCCCCCAAACAGCCCCCAGAACACCGAGGTGACCCGTTATCGCCATCGAAAGAGCAGGTTGCCCTTTGGCTGGGCCAGCGATGCCAAAGCCTTCCTTCGGAGGAATTCCCTCCGAGCCAAAGCCAGGCCCCGGGTGGCCAGGGGAAGGGGAGGGGGCTTGGCCTTTTGGCCTCCTCCTAGCCCACCAGGCAGCATGGCTTTTCCCCCCTTGTGGGAGCAACTCTTACCTTTCACCTTCTGAACCCTAACCCCTGCCCGCCCCCAAAGGGACTCGGTGGAGTCGGAGCTGACCTTCCTGGGCCTCCTGGTGATGGAGAACCGGCTGAAGAGCGAGACGAAGCCCGTCCTGGAGGAGCTCAGCCAGGCCCGCATCCGGAGCGTGATGGTCACAGGTGGGCCAGTTGGTGGGGTGGGGGTGGTGTTGGTGGGGTGGGGCACTCTCTGTCCGGCGCTGGGCAAGGAGCAGGACGTCTGGAGCCACTTCACATCTGGCTTCCATCTGGGTTCTCACCGGAACGTCCCCAGATGTTGGCTACCAAGGCTAGCTCCGAAGTGGCCCTGCTCCCTGTGGGCTGGAAGGCAGAGGACTCTCTGGAAATGACGCAGGTCCTTCCCCTCTTTTGGAGGGAACCTCATCCCCTCCAGAGACCATCATGGGAAAGTGAGAATCTTTTTTTTAGACCTTGAGTGGAGTTCCCTCAGGCCAAACAGACGACTTGCACCTTCTGCCTCTTCCATCCCCCCCTTTCTTCTCCTCACCCTCTTGTACCTTGATCCGGTGATTCCTGGGTCCTGAGGAATGCCCCCCACCCCCACCCCCACCCCGCCCCTTGGACCACTGTGACCACCTTTACGAAAAAGCTTGCCTTCTTTTGAAGTCAGAAGGTGGAGGTCTCTGGTCTTGGGGTCCGCAGAGGCTCCCCCCTCCCCCAGGGCTCCCAATAAATTGGAGAGGCCTAACCTTATCCTTCTGAGTGGGAAAGGTAAAAGCAAGGCCGGGGGGCTCGTCTTCCTGTTGTTAGTAAGGTTTTTGCTACCAGGGGGTCTGCCGTGCAAACCCCTATGAATCTGTGGGGATGCTTTTGTGTGTTTTTGGGGTCTTGGTCCAGGACTGGCCCAAGACCATTGATTCCATACTCAGGCAGCTTCTCCTCCTCCTCCTCCTCCCCTCACACCCACCACCCTTATCTCCTGGTGAGCAAAGTCAAAGCATGGTTTTCTTCAGCTCCATGTTTTCTGGAGCTCAATCCAGATCTAGAAATCCGGGGTCACACAGATGGCAGAACTGAATCTCTTTGAAGGCCAGGGCTGTCCTGGGGGTGGGGGTGGGGGGCTGAGGGTGGTGGGTGAGGCCAAGTGTGACTGGAACCCACCCGGGTGGGGTTGCTTCTTCCCAGGGGACAACCTTCAGACCGCCATCACCGTCGCCAAGCACTCCGGGATGGTCTCCAGCAGCAGCCGAGTCATCCTGGTGGAGGCCAGTGAGCCGGAGGAGACACGGCCGGCCTCCCTCACCTGGCAGCTGGTGGAGGAGGAGGAGACGCTGCCGCCCTGCTAAGAGGTACGCCTTGTAACCTTCCTTCCGTCCTTCCTTCCTTCCTTCCTTCCTTCCTTCCTTCCTTCCTTCCTTCCTTCCTTTACCCACCATAATCCATGCAGTTTTGTGCTCACTGGCACCAAGTTCACAGATACCGGAACCCATTTGATCAGCCTGAGATCTGCAGCTGTTACAGAAGGAGTAGGAGAAGAAATCCTCTCAACCTCCTGGAACCAAGAGAGTGGGAAGATAAGAGCCTCCCTCGGTTCTCCATCCTGCCAGGCTGACAGAAAGGCCACCTGTCGCATGATGGAGAGACATGTGGAGAGATGGGCTCCCGGGGGCTCCCCTGTCATTGGGGTTTTCCAGCATGGCTTGGGCTTCCCCTTGGCAATCTCCCTTCCCCTGGGCTCCCTGCTTCCCATACAGGATTCCTTTCATTTTCCAGA
>JAWVWN010004421.1:0-10317 GCA_037367305.1 Phrynocephalus vlangalii
TCCCACCATTTCACATATTGGCGGTGGGTGTTGTAGGTAATAACCTCGGTCACAAATGGCGGGTAGCCCCATAAAAGGTTAACCATTTAGGTCCCGAATCTAATTACATCTTCACGTCTTCGGCAAGCCTTCCATTAATAACCCAATAGGATTTAGTTAGAGAGCAAATAATAAATAATAACCCAAAACCCTAGGAGGGCTGCCAACCTTAATCAAGCGTTGATGCCAAAAGATCTCGTTGGCATCCTCACTGCGGCAGTTCAACGGGCCGCAGGAAATTGGTTGAGTAGCGGACCTAATCAATTTGTTGTTACCATCTTGATGATGCGCTACGGCTCAGGCCCTCCTAAAGTTATTGTTCATTGATAAGTAATTGAAAATTCGTTACTGTAGTTAATAAAGTTGTGGCCCTTATTCAACCCAAGCGGAATGTGTGTCGCCTCTTTCTTTCAACCTGGCTCGGCAACTGGTGTTGACAAAATGACTTAATATGAATGTAGGTGCCCCATTCTGCTTTAGTGAAAGTAATTCCTCTGCATCCATTCTTGTTGAAATGAAAGGATACTGTGGCCTTTGGATCTGCTTTAGTATACATCCATTGAGTGTTCATCAAAACCATGAAGCTCAAATAAATTCTTTGCAGCCTATTTTTAAAATACAGGGGTTATATTTACTGATTTAGCCTGCCCTACTAGACCACCCAGAAACTCCCTTACACACCACCCTAAAAGTAGTAAATGTTGCATATCCCTTTCCCTCCCTTTGGCCTTGAAGAAAAATCTTGAAAATTTTATCTGCTGCACTAAATATCTATACTACACAAGAAAATAATTATGCTATTGAATGCAACTTCTGTTACAAATTTTGCCTTCCATTTGAGAGGAATATCATGTTGCTGCCATAACTTGTGCTATGCAGTAGAAATACAGAGAGATTCATGGAGGAAAATAGCTTCAAGTTCCACAACCTCAACCCCTTTCTCATTAACTGGTGCTCAAAGTCTTAAAACTCACTATGAGACCATTGAAGGATAAAGAATAAAAATGTTTCATTACTTACAATTGTGAACAAATCAAGCACAAATAAGCAATACTGCTCACCAAATGAGAACAGAGAGGAAGAAAAAACTCAGCAGTGAGGTCGGCTGTCTTTGACTACAAAGGTGAGAGGGAACAATTTTTTAGTGCTGGATCGATTGACAGTAACTCCAGTCCAGAAAAGGTCCCCCCCAAGCCATGCCTACTATAGATACCACACAAGACTGTAAAAAAAAATCCAACCTATCATGGCATTATGAATCTCATGCCTTTGAATTCTTCTCATACTCAAGCTGCAACATTTCCATCCTCAGCTCATGACTGTACCACAATAGAATCCTATATGACAGGGACAGATGGAAGGAGTACCTACTACGTACCCATATCTGCATGCCACAGTCACATTGCGGGTGACAGAGAGGGAGTCAGACAGGGTCCGTTATCATCACTGAATAAAGTGTGTGGGATGTGTGTTGAAGTGGTCAGACCCAATGCCTGATGGATGACGTCTACCGGAAAATGGCCTATAATTTGGTTCTTCAATTAACTAGCTCTTGTCATAGGTTTTAGGAGAAAAGACTCAGTTAATTAAGTGATATTCTTTATCAGTCCAAAGCAGGGTGGAACCCTCCCATCAATACCTCTGATGACATATTAATTTGTAATGCCAGGAGAGATCTGTACCAACAGCTGTTTCTTCAACGGCAGCTTTGTTTTTCTTTAAGCTTAACAGAGCTAATAAGAACTGTTGGAGAGCTCAGTGTTTAGGTCTCTGTCTGCAGAACAAGTGGTTGGGAGTTCGATTCCCCACTGAAAAGGAGCTGGACTCAATGATTCATAGGATCCCTTCCTGCTCTGCAAGTCTGAGATTATTATTGTTGTTAACATAAGAAAAACTGTAACAGTTTCAGTTGCTTTCGGGAAGCAGAAGATTAGTGCAAATAACATTCCTCTGTTTGTGCTCCCCAGAACCAGTGTAGAGACACACATTGTTTTAGATGCTGGAGATAATGGATAGCCCTCACAGCCACATGTATTCTCTTTAAATCCATCCACTACAGCAGTGGATCCCAACCTTGGATTATGCCAGGGTTTCCTGAACTGCAGTTCCCCCAAACCCAGGGCAGCACAGCTGGTGATTGGTGTTTCTGGTCCTGCAATCCAAGAGCATCTAGATTATCCAAAGTTGGGAGCCATTGCACTATGGCAGACAGGGGCGCAAATCTTCATTTAAATCTTCATTCTAATTTACCTGTCCCACAACCACTAAAAACTGCTTCAAACTGCTTAAAGATGTGTTTAAATAAAATTGTGTCCCCACAACCAGTGGGGACATTAAAAGGAAAAATGTGACCATGCCCACTGAAGTGTGACCCAGCAAGTTTTACAAGTACCTGGTCTCGAGGTGGTACAAAGCTTGTCTCAGTTCCAATGTGGATTTTAAACCAGTAGTTGAGTCTGTGGGGACTTGGAAAATCCACATCAAAGCCTTTTCATTCTGCTGTGTTGCAGTTCCCACTTATGGGGACACAATAGATGCGGCTCTCTAAACTGCACCCAGGGGACACAGGAACTGCATTTTCAACACGTGACCATTCTGGATTTTACTTTGATCTGGATTTTACAAATCTGCATTTTACTTTGATCTGGATTTCTCAAGCAAGATATAATGCTAATTCAGACAATGATTCTGACAGTGAATTCTTCCTTTCCAATGTTTAAAAATGTCAAGTTCTATGATTTGGTGATATTTATTGTACAGGAAACATATATAATTTTGTACTTTATCTTTTTTCACGTACCTGCATAGGTCTTAAATGTTACTTGATAGAGCTTCTGATTATTTTGAGGCCAACAAACTAGTGGTCAACTATTCAAAATCCAAGATCATGTTTTTTGCAAGTAAATTTAAAGCGTTCAAATGGGTCTGTAAGAGAAATGTCATCAAGCAGGTTAAGTCATTCAAGTATCTGGGTATACACTACAATTATAGACATACATGGACTTCTCATCGTAAGTCTGTTTTAAATTCATGTAACATTTCTTCCAGCACAATTTTGCGCTTCTTCTTTAACTATAGTAATAGGTATGTCCCTGCCCCTTTGACAATATTTAACACCAAGACTCTTGCCCAGGTCTTATACGGGTCTCCAGTCTGGTACAAAGCCATAGATCGCTCAGTTGAGCGTATACAAGCCTCATCTCTGAGGAGTATCTTGGGCCTACCCAGATGTGTACCCTATGCTGTTCTCTGTTTAGAAACAGGTATGACACGCTTGAAGACTTTGGCTTGGCTAAGATCAATAAAATTTTGGCTTGGAATCTTTTACAACCCAGTCCAATCTCGCCTACTATATCAACTCTTGCTAGACCCCGATCTCCCGGTAAATATTTCCGACGTACTTACTACACTTAAAACAGCGGGACTGGACATTGAGCAGCTCGGTATGCTTAGACAATCTGAAGCCTATAAGACTATTAAAGATAGGCTACTGACATTGAATGGCAAGAATTGTGCAGTGAAGCCAACACCACATGCTCCCCCCCTTCAATTTAACATCCCGGTTTGCCCTGGGAAGCCAGCCTTTTTTCTCACCCACCTGACATGCCCAGAGGCTCGTAGAGCTTACTCACTTGCTAGATGGAACTCTTTTCCATCTGCTTTGTTGGCGGGCAGGTTTGGTGGAATCCCCTATTCTCAGAGGTTCTGTCCATGTCAAACCAACTGTGTAGAAACACTTGAACATATTTTTTCTACTGCCCACTTCATGATACACTCCGTAAGAAACATCTGTCCTCAGTCCTGGCAGATGCAGGGGTGGGAAGACTCAACTAGGCTTATGTTTCTTCTCTCCACACGTCACCTTCTTTCTGGAGGAGGTGACAACTTTTGCTTCCAGAATTTTAGCAACTCAGCGCCCTGGGCTCTCCTCTCCTCCCTCTTCTGTTTAGTTGATCCCTGTTCTATCAGTTGATTATATCAGAACTATTACCTGTTTGTTCCTGGTTTTTCTTTTGAACGGTACTATTAACTTGTCTGTTGTTTTAATGCCAATAAAGGTCTCTTAACTAACTAACTAACTAACTAACTAACTAACTAACTAACTAACTAACTAACTAACTAATATATATATATATATATATATATATATATATATATATAATATATATATATATATATATAATATATATATATATATATATATATATATATATATATATATATATATAATATAATATGTTTTCGTAGATTTTCACGGGTATAGGTATGCATGTTAGGGTGGATTCGGGTTTCTTCCCGTGTAGAAATCTGGTTGTTTTGGCGACGTTTCGACGAGGTCTCACTCGTCATCTTCAGGCTGGTGTTCTGGCTTCTTTCTTCTTGAAGCAAAGCGTGATCTCAGTTGAAGTCCTTCTATAAATACTGCTGGGGGGGGTGTGGTTTGCTTGCTCTGTTGCTGATTGTAGGTTCGTTTGTTCTTTTGTGATCTGCTGTGTGGCTGAGGCGATCGTTAAGGCCATCTAACCCACCAGCAGTTAATCCCTTAACGTCCTAATCTACAAAAAACCCGACGGCTCCTTAGGACATACCATCTACCAGAAAAAAACACATACAAACCGCTACTTAAATGCACAATCACACCACCACCCTGCACAGATCAACTCCGTAGCAAAAACCCTCATCTCCAGAACCAAACGCCTCGCTGACAAAGACCACCTAAAAACTGAATTACACACTCTCTCGAATGCTTTAATTGCGAACGGATTCCAAAAAAACACCATCACCAAACTAATCCAAAAAGAAACACCCCCCAAGAACCAAGAAACAGAAGAGAACAACGGCACTGCCCTCCTCCCTTACATCAAAGGCACCACAGACAAAATCAGCAAAATTCTCCACAAACACAATATCAAGACAGCCTTTTGCACCGAACAAAAAATAGCCAACATTTTAAGAAACCCCAAAGACAAGATTGAGCTAGAAAACCAAGGATCTACGAAATACCATGCAAAGTCTGCCCAGCCACATACATCGGACAGACAAACAGGAGAATAAGCGCACGCATTGCAGAACACAAGAACGCAGTCAAAAAAGAAGAAAAATCTTCCTCTCTCTTCCAGCACATAAAAACAACAGGTCATGAAATTGATTTTGAAAGAACCAAACTCATCTCCAAAACTGAACACTTCAACAGTCGAATAATCATGGAAGCCATTGAAATAGAGAAACACCCAAACAACATGAATAACGTGATGACACCTCCCGCTTGCCTGACATCTGGAAACTAGCCCTGGTCAACAGACGAGCCTCTGTCACAAAGACTGACACCAGTCCAAAAGGAACACAGATGCCACCACCATTCCATCCACACCAAACACAAACCCAGACCCTTCCCACAGATGAAACGAAACCACCATCCAATAACAAAACCACGACTGCACCATCTACCGCTACACCCCCACTCCAGTCACCACATGGAGCACACTTACACACGCCAAAAAAACATTGGGAGACCACAGACACGTAGCCAGACCAAAATGAATTCACAAGACACAGGACCCCACTCCACCAAAGCCCAGGATGCTGCCAGAACGCCCATCACCAAGGTCGTTAAGAAACAAAAGGCTAATAGACACACATCCAGCACCTCACCCACACAGGATGTCTCTAAACAGCCATCTAACCCACCAGCAGTTAATCCCTAAACGATCGCCTCAGCCACACAGCAGATCACAAAAGAACAAACGAACCTACAATCAGCAACAGAGCAAGCAAACCACACCCCCCAGCAGTATTTATAGAAGGACTTCAACTGAGATCACGCTTTGCTTCTAGAAGAAAGAAGCCAGAACACCCGACTGAATATTAAGAGAGAGACCTCGTCGAAACGTCGCCAAAACAACCAGATTTCTACACGGAAGAAACCCGAATCCACCCTAACATGCATATATATATATATATATATATATATATATATATAATATATATATATATATATATATAATATATATATATTATATATATATATATATATATATATATATATATATATAGTATATATAATATATATATATATACTCGAATAACTCGAATATAAGCCTAGTTTTTCAGCCCTAATTTTGGGCTGAAAAAAGGGCCCTTGGATTATATATCGGGTCAATACTTTTAGCCACTGAGGCAAGTCAACTGTGGCTAAAAGTCATTTTAAACATTGCATGCCACTTCTCATGACCCCCCCCCTCTGCATCACAGGGGAGCGGCACATGATGTTTAAAATGACTTTTAGCCACTGACCCAAGCACTTGCATCAGTGGCTAAATTTAAACATCACACACCACTCCCCCAGCTCACAAAGGAAGAGCTGTCCAGCCCTGCTGCATTTCCCACCCTAGACTTATACTCGAGTCAATACGTTTCCCCAGTTTTGGGGGGTTAAATTAGGGGCCATGACTTATACTCGGGTCGACTTATACTCGAGTATATACGGTATATATATATATATATTTGTGTGTGTGTTGTGTTGTGTTGTGTTGTGTCATTACAGTCGTGACCGACCCTTCGTGACTCCATGTCCATGGAGTTTTCTTGGCAGGAATACTGGAGTGGTTTGCCAGTTCCTATTGCCTAGATGCCCTAAGCACATCTGATCTCTTTCAAGGTATTTTGTTCAGTGTAATTATTTTTCAATATCTGCTACTACTGAACTGGCTTCTCAACAGAACAACACAATGGAAGATGTTTCTTCTACCTTTTCACATAGTTGTGGTACTCCTTCTGTTGAGCATGGAAAGCACAAAAGATGTTACATTAAGTGACTCCATATCTTAGATTATAATGTAAAGTACATTTTAATTGCTGCCCTATTCAAAGGAGAATTCCTACGTCAATTAATCCTGACAAAAGGAGGGAAAATAATTGGCTTATTAATATTTTCGTACACTGAGTTCTTGCCACAAATGTTCCTGTAGGAAGACACAGTGCAGTTATTAAAACAGAACTGAACAAAGATGCGCTAATGATAAGTTCAGTGAAACTGTACTGAACCGAAAAGGAGCAATCTGTGCCTGTCATTGGACAAACAGCACAAAGGGAAATACATGAAATATGTTTATTTAAAACAACATCTGCTGAATCCACCACTTAACAATCCATTTTGTGGTGCGTTACAAAAATAAATAAAGAAATACACCGCCAAAATAGAGTAGCTGTGGAAGAGACAATAGTGTTCATGCCCAGGTCAACCAAATACTTATTGATGCCTGAGGGGGAGCATCAAATGACAAGCATTTACTCACCCAAGTGTTGTCCTTATGGTACCAAAAGCCGGCCAAGTTATTTTACCACACAGGAAGAAAATCCATGGGGACCTTCTCTCCCTTCATAGCAAGAAAAACTAGTGCAATAAATATAAAGATCTACTGATGTTTTAGAACTAAAGAAAGGCATGTACTACCTAAATGTTTTGAAGTAACTCCTTCCAGACTATAACCTGCCCAGGCCCTAGTCTGTTACCAGTGCCAGTGCAATTAGGAATTCCAAACCACATGTGGGGAAACTAGGTGTCCCACTCCTTCGACATGTTGGAAGTTGCAAGCAAAAAAAGGAGGTCTAAGACTGCAGAATCTAGCAGTAGAATGTGATTCAATTCTTCCCTATATAACTAAGATCAACTAAAGATATGATTCCCATTCATTAAGACATAACTATTCATTCGTGGACACCTAAAATCTCCAACTAGAGGCTATGACTTCATTCTGTCTGTGGGTAGAGCCTGCCGTAGCCCAGTGAAAAAAGACAAGGGATGGAAAATATAAATTTTATTTTGTGGGACACCTGTTATCTCAGTTCAAGACCACATCAATCTCTGTTTTGTGTGTGATCCAAAGAGAAATGAGAGATTAACATGAACTTTGAGTTATTAAGATCACAGATTCATAACACTTTCTAAATTGAAGGCTTGAAGTTTAAGTCTCTGCAGAAAAATAGTTACAAATGCATGGAGCCAGGATTAGAACAGACGCAGAAACACAGAAGAGTGAATTAGGAAATATAATGTAGGCTCCTACCGGGCTTGCCGGAGTGGGGCCGCTTTGTCGCCCCGGGAGCCGTTTTCGGCGCGAAAGGAGGAGGACACGTGACTCCTGTGGTGTGCGGGGATCGGAGCTTTAAAAGGGCTGCCCGGACACTAGTCCTCCTCTTTCGCGCCGGGCAGCACAATGGAGTTCTGGGCTCGTGCTTCTGCCGAGCCCTTGGTGATCGTGTTGGGCTGGGTGGTGGGGAGGATATCCAGTCTTTTAGCTTTCCCAGTCCTTTTGGCTTCCCTGTCACTCCCCCCCCCCCCCCCATCTGTCAAAATCTAATTTTGTATTCTTTTACCTTCTCCCCCATGTCTGTTTGGTTGCAGCTGCGGTGGGCTTTGTTCGTTGCCGCTTGCCGCGGCGATCCTACCAGCTGATGGGCGGCTACCTTGCCGCCGGAGCTCGTCAGTGCTCTCCCACCCCCCACCCCCGCTTCTCCTCTTTGCGCCGGGCAGCACAGGATGAGGCATCGGACGATCTGGCAATGTGGGAGGCTTCAGGGCTCGCGCTTCTGCCGAGCCCTGGTGATCGTTCCGGGTGTGGTGGTTGGGGGATTTCCCTGTCTGGCTGGGTGGCTTGCTACGGGCCCCCCACCACCTCCGTCTCCCATTCCAAACCTCCTACTCCTTCTCATCTGTCAGCAGGATAGCTCCGGGTGCCGGGCGGTCTCGGGACTTCGCCCGTGGCATTTCCTCCAGCTGACGGGCGGCTGTCTTGCCGCCCGTGCCTGTCAGCTGCCCGAAACACTCCCTAGTGCCCCCCCCCGCTGCCTTTCCCCATCCAAACCTCCTATTTTGCTGGCCTGTCGTCAGGAGAGGCTCCGGGTGGTGGGGGTGGCGGCGGCCTGCTTTATGTGCTTTGCCCTATGGCGCCTGTCCTTTTTTGTGGCACTCCTGAGGGGGCCTCACCTGACTTTCACCTGTCTTTTAAAAAAATAATAAAAATAAATATGAAACAAAATAAATTGGCTTATATATAATATTAATTCAACTGCTGCGCCCTGCTTCTGCGTGGTTTGGGCAGTGAGGGTTGGTGGCATGCGTCTGCCTTTTCTTGTGGCTGGCGGCGGCCATTTTTTGTTATTCAAGACCTTGGCCAGTTGATGCCTTGCTCGGGCTTTGAGGCCTTAGGGCGCCCTTTGGGCCTTGCTAGTTAGCAGGGCTGGTGTGTTTGTGTTATTGTAAATACATAAATACATAAAAAAGTTTATTAACTATAATGATAATTGACTTAAATTAATAAATTAAATTGATATAGCAATATATAATTTTTGACGAGCCTTTGATTAACTATATAATATAGCAAATTAATTAGCAATTTCTTGTGATTGGATTTCGCATCAATTATAATATTATAATAATTAGTATAATCATTAATTTCTATAGGTAGGGTGTTTTACACCCAACAATTAAATCATAATAGATATATTAGCACCAACTTGCAGTATCTTGATTGATATCAACTATACTACTTATATTTAGAGATGGGCACGACTTGAAAAAAAAATTTTCAAGTTGTCGTTAGTCGGGCCGGTCCCGTTTCGGGTCGTTTTCCGGTTTTCGTGAAAATTGCAAAAATTAGTCGGTTTCGTTTTTTTTTGTTTTTTCGTTGTCGTTAGTACTGGTTTTGGGGGGGGGAGCGGCTCCTGGAGGCACCTCTGTGGGGTGGGTGCCTCCTCGGCCCGCTATAAAGGGAAAGTGGGCTCCTGGAGGCACCCGTGGGTGCCTCCTATCACCCTAGGAAGGGGAAGCAGGCTCGGGAGACCCCTCAACACTGGGTGGGTCTCCCCTCTTCACCTGCTGCTGGCTGCAAAATGGTATGCAATAGCCATATGGATATTGCATACCAGTTGTGCAGACATGAGACCAGTGAGAGCGACTGAATAGCATCATGCCCGCCCTTCACAAGGCTCTCGCACCACCATGTCTCACACAGAAGGGAAGTGTTACTTGCTGCGTGTAGTGCAATGCAAGCAAGTAGATCTGGCTTTAAGGTGGCTTAGTGCAACGGCTAGGTTAGGCTAGTGACGGGTAAGGTTACGGTGGGCTAGTGGGTTGCACCTCTGGGTGCCTCTCTGACCCACTAAGAAGACAGTCTGTGACGTATGGGTACGGAGTCAAGGGTTAGGGTTAGGGCTAGGGCAGTTTTAGGGGCTTTTTGGCACATCCCAGAAGTCTCTATGGCCAAATGGCCATGCGAC
>JAWVWN010004423.1:0-22610 GCA_037367305.1 Phrynocephalus vlangalii
TGGCAGGGGGGACTCGATCCGGCGCCCAGAGGGGGAGGCGGGACCCCCCCCTCCAAAACCACCCCTCCGGTAGGTGCCCTGCGCCCTTAGCAAGCAGGCATTTTTCCCCCTGCTTTTTTGGCCCGGAATGGATGGGGGACGGGGGAGATTTTAAAAAGTTTTTCCTGTGCCGCCGTGCCGCTTGCTTGCCTTTAAATTGGCTGCGGCGGCCGGCAGCCGGCAGAGGGGGGCTTTTTGCGGGCTGCTGGCTGCAGCCGGGGGTTGAGTCCCACCAAGCAGCCCGAGTGGGGGGGGGGGGGCACCCCAGAAACAACCCCTCGGTAGGTGTCCTGGGGGCACGGCAGGCATTTTTCCCGCCTGCTTTTTGGCCGGGAAACCCGGGTTTTTTTAACTTTTAAAAACTTTTTTCTGTCCGGGGTGGAAATCGCCGATCAGAAGAGCACGAAAAAACAGACCAAAATTGTTCTTTCGTCCGGTTCGAGCTCGAAGTCTGGCGGATAATTCCCGTAACCTTTTCCGTAAGAACGAACCGAGTAACCGGAAACGGAAACGGAAACCGCTAATCGTGCCCATCTCTACTTTACAGTATAGAATGATTGAAAGTCTTTACATGCAGGGGTTTTCGCAGCACAAGCACATGAGACCTCTTAAGAGCAAATACCTCACATTTTCTTCAGCATCAAGAAAAATAAGGCATTTCCCAACCTTGTATAAAGAAAATTTAATAACACAAAGGTAGGCTCATGTTTCTTGAAAATTCATCCTAACTGTTAAATAAAATAAACCCTTCTTATTCCAGTAGCAGGACTTGCAGACAAACATTCTCTCTCTCTCTCTCCTCTCTCTCTCCTTCTTCTCTCCTCTCTCTCTCTCAAAACTTTGTCAAGAAAAGAAAAAAAAATACCTTGGCTTTTGTCCTTGAAATGGTATTTCGACCATTGGTAGCTACAGGTGTCTGTCTCTCGATCACTCGGAAGGGGATTATTTTGTATGGGGGGCGACTATGCAAGACGAAGACAGGCAGAGTTGTACATCCCTTCAAGCCTTCAACTGTGACCCTGGGGAAGAAACTTCCGTAAATCTTAACAAAGATTACATAAACATTTACTTCCTTTTTTTTAAAAAAACCAACAACCTCTCACACTGTGCTATTTACAATGTGCAACAAAAGCAAATGGAACAAACAAATGACCAAAATCAAAGCATTTACATCTTTTTTTTTTCAATTAAGACATTGCTGGGCTTTCTTAACTGATCCATGGGCTATGCAGTGATGGCAACCAATGGCACGGGTGCCAAAGGGGGCACTCAGAGCCCTTTCTGTGGGCCCCTTCATAACCACCTAAACAGGAAATTACTGTATTGGCACTTTGCAAACAAATTAGTGGGTTTTGAATTGCAATTTTGGGCACCATCTCAAAAAGGTTCGCCATCACGGGTCTATGTGTTGATCAACCTTGTTTTTCCCCTTAAAACATCAATTGTTACACAAATGAAGGTTTATTCATTTCACTTTGTTCTGAAGCACATAATACTGTACTCATTTAAATTTTTTTTTATAAATAACATAACCCAGATAATTTCAAGAACCACTCAGGTCCACTTCCTGTTTACTCCAGATCCTTGCAAGAAATACATCGGCCTCTTGCAAAAAACATTTTTAAAACTCGTACTATAAACTATAAAAATTAAACTATCATTATTGTTTAAAATATACAGCAATTCTTCTATCCAATAGTAATATATTCAATTGAGTTCATTTCTGAACAAAATTTCCTTCTTCCTTTCTTCCTTCCTTCCTCCTTTCCTTCCTTCCTTCCTTCCTTCCTTCCTTCCTTCCATATGATTAAATTGCAAGATAAAAGCCAGGAAAAAAAAGAAAATTTTCAACAAAAACAATGGTTTACCAATAAAATAACCGCACCAAACTACATAGCAGTATTCCCAAAACATTTAGATTCAATTTCATGAATTTGTTTCCCAGTTAAAGCAAATTTAACCAAACAAGTGTTAGACCCTATTCAAAGGCAGTGACAGAATCATTTACCAAAGAATTAAGTTCTACAGCATGAGAAAAATGCTTTTTTACATTACTCCTTCCTCACACATGATCTGGCTTTTACCAAAGCTTGCTTTCCTACCTAAGCACCAGTACCACAGTCCACACTGTGTGGCACAAGCAACAAGGCATCAGAAAAACCCCAAACTTTTCTCGCGCCCAGCTATTTAATACTTTTTCTCTGCCAACCCTTATTATTAAGAACCCTTCACATGTTTTTTTGGGCTGTACCCTTTCATTTTGTTTCTGTAGCTTTTTTTGCATCCAATCGCTCATGGTTGAATGCGGATCTTACTATGCTACATACCAACACTAGCAAAGTCATTCCACACCACCTTTCATTTTTTTAAAGCATATTCTGACTACCATGTTTTTACACAGGTTATATACTAGTATGTTCTTAGCTCAAATTTCTACTAAACTGAAATATACTCAACATAAAGACTATGTAATAGGGGGGGCATGAACCAGAAAACCCATGGTTTGGGTTTTATCTGGTTTGGGCCCACCCTTGGTTCAGTTCGGTTTTGGTTCTTTCTGGTGGGGGCGGCTTGGCCTGTCCATCGCCCGGGGAAGATCCTTTAAAAAAGACCCCTGTTCCTGCCTCCGCAGGTGGAGGTGAGAAGAGGGGTCTGTTTAGACAGTTCACCCCAAGACCTATGACAGCAACAAGTGCGCTGTCATCGCCCGTGGGGGAAAATCCTTTAGAGAGAGCCCTGTTTCCCACCCCGATGCAGAGGTGAAAGAGGGTTCTCTTTTGACTTTTTCCCCATGGCCGATGACAGGCCCGGCGCACGGTCATGGCCGTGGGGAAATCCCTTTAGAAGACCCCCTTTCCCTTCCACATGTGGAGGTGAGAACGGGGCTCTCTCTGGAGACAGTTCTCCCCCACGGGCGATGACAGCGAGGATGTCATCGTCCGCGGGGAAGATCCCTTTAGAGAGAGCCCCATTCCTGCCTCCGTACACGAGATGCTGAAGGCATGTAGTCATATTAGGCAGCGCAAGAGGTGTCTAATAAACACAGCTAAGAGACATGCTCAGAAGGGGCCTTACTTTGTCGAGAGCTGCTTTTTCCAGTTCTTCTTTAGCAACTGCTAATTTTTGTTCCAAGTCAGTAAGCTGCTGTGCCTGTGGGAAATTTGAAAACAAATTAGCTAGTATAACTCATACCCTAAACTCATCCAATGTAACTGTGAGAGAAAGAAAAAGGAAGGTGTTCCATTCAAAAGTAAGATGATTAAACACAGCCACTGCCACCACAGTGTTGTCAATGTAACAGGTTCTCCAGGGATCACTACAATTGGTGAAAAGTGGGAAGGAACATTTTTTTTGTTACAGGATCTAAATTCAGTTTTACCCAGATGAAGGTTTGTCATTGATTTCAAGGGAGTTGAAAAGATCACATCTTGTGTTAAAATATTTAGCAATTTGATTAAAGAATATATATTGTAGTAACCTTATAGCTTTGTTAAATATTTCATTGTACATTTATAAGGCACTCAGGGAAGGATGAGACATTTTTGCATGTATGGGAGAAAGCCATGTTCTGTTTTTCCCAGCAAAATCAACTTGACAAGGAGAATTTGAACTTTTCAATCCACAGGATCTGTATTTTTGCTTAACTCTTCCATACCTGACATTTATTTGCAATATCTGCCATAGTCAATATCTGGGTTTTTAATTTAATTTAATTTAATTTAATTTATGATGATGATGATGATGATGATGATGATGATGATGATGATGATGATGATGATGATGATGATGATGATGCAAATGTACTATCCTGCAGGAGAACAAGGAACTTGGGGGCATGTTTGGAAATCCAGAAGAAATGAATGCCTCCCAACGGCCTCTCTGTTGTGGCTATCAGAGTCCCTACCACAGAAGGCTAGGCTGATCCCCATTTTAGTGTTTTTCCACAAGGAGGCACATACCTTTCTCTTAAGGGAAGCTTTCCCTGTGTGCATGACTGCTGAGTGGGTTTTTTAAAAAAAATGGATTGTTATACTTTACTACATTGAATGTGTTTTAGTGTTAGTTTATGTTTTTTGATAATTGCAATGCATGGATCTTTTATTATTGTATAATCATTGTTATTGATCCTACATACCATTGCAAGCTGCCTTGGGTCCCTTTTAAGGGAAAAATGGACTAAAATAATTCAAGTAAATAAACAACTAATTATAATTCTCTATTTAAAATTACATTCTTTGCAACATGGAATGCAGTATTTTCAAGATGCATACTAACTACTCTGGCCTGAGAGCAGATGCACATAGTTGGCTATATCTAGGTTTGATGCGGGGTTCTGTCTCCTTATTACATAAATGTCCCCATTTCGATCTTGAACAGTTTCAACACTCTTGATCTGCATTTGTTAATTCCATAAAGGTATGACCTCTGTGTGCCCAACGCTCTGTGTATCTTCTTTTATGTCTAGCCGCAGATGCAATTTTGGATTCTAAAATTAAAATGACATGATACAAATCAACAAAACAGCTATTACTGTAATGGTCCTATTTACCAGATTGGATAGATTTGTGCTGAGGTCTGTTTTTTATAGAGGAATATTGGGAGAAAGGACATTGGACCAGATGGTTACCTTGGCTATAAGTCTTTTTTATGATATATTGAACCTTTTTAGTACATAAATTCCTCTGCAAGGTTTAAACATATGTCATAAAGGAAACCACATTTGCGGCTCTGGGCTAAATATTTCCAAACAAGTTACTGCTACAGTTTACTGCTAATTTTTCCCACAGACACTGCCATCCAGATGTCTGAATTTCGTATTTCATTTACAAAATTACAGGAAGAGACACTTCCATCCTCTGAAACATTGCTATGCGGTTTCAGGAGCCTGGTGGCTGATGTGAAATGTGAGAATGATGTGCAATGAATGAAAAAATTGTGGTAAATATATTGCATGCTAGGACAAATTAACAAAAGCCACATAATTCAGAGTGAAAGCAATACTGGAATGAACTGACACACACCTCCACCTATGAGTACATGAAAAGCAAATGAGAGAGTTAGTGGCTTTCGAATATTCTAAGGTTAACCTAATAAGTTAATGAACACCATGGTACTGGGTCCTGAATATAGAGTTTAACTCTGGAGACCTCATGTGGAAATGCCTCTTTGACCTATCTTTTTGGATACTCCATACAAACATACTTCTGATCAAGGGGCCCCTGTTAGTCCTCATAGGAGAGAACCTGCAGAAGCTGAAGTTGACAGAGCACTTTGTGTCCAGTTACATAAACAAGAAGACTCTAGAGAAAGTTAAAGTATCCCTCTGCACAAGTTTGGACAAGATAAACTGAAGAATGAAGTGATCATCTAGATATCATTATTATAAACATAAAATGTAAGAGATTGGGTTGCAATACACCCTTGGTGTACATGTGCAATTAGAGATAGGGCTGGACCACCACAATGGCAATTCATTGTGGTTGATGAACCATGAACCATGAACCCCCCCCCAACATGAACCAACAATCCAATAAATTGGTTCGTCATTTGTGGATATTTATTTATTTTTATTTTTATTTTTTAGACAACCCATGGTAAGCCTGGCTAAGCTACAGAAAAGGATTCGTCCCCTTATTATATATATTCCTCCCCTCACACAATTTTTCAAAAACTCATAGGAAATGGAACAAAATGAAATGTAGGGAGGGGAAACGAAATGGAACAAACAAAACAAAACAAAATACAGTTTTTCCGTTTTGTGCCCATCCCTTCCCACAATTAATTTCTTATCTGGAAATAAGTTACAAACACTGTGAAATCGATCTGCTGTTACAAGAAACTCAAAACAAGGAGCATTAAGACAAATAACCCAAATCACAGTTTAGTTACACCTCTGTGAGTTCAGCTTTGGGGCATTCCTTATTTTGTTTTGGAACCAGTAGGTTACAAAATGAACCACATGAGCCCTGGTGTCCCTTGGAACCAGCTAATACATGCAGATCCAATTGCTTTACCTTTCTTTGTCTCGCACAGGGTTAAAATCTAATGAGCAAGCATGCTGCAACTTCATCTGTGCTAGATCTGTGATGCTGGCCAATCAGGAGCTGTGCAGGGACAGACATCATCCCTCCTCCCTCTCTGATTGGCCAGCAGCACAAAGGAGGAACGATGACATTGCAGCGTGCTTCCTCATTAGATTTTAACCCTGTGTGAGACAGAGAAAGGTAAAGCAATTGGATCTACATGTATCAGCTGGTTCCGAGGACCACGTGGGTTCACATGGAATGCCCAACCCTACAGGCAACTATTACAAAAAATCAGACAGAACAAAAGAATGAGATTACTTCTTTTCCTCCTAAACACACATGTATTGAATTGGCATTCATGAGACAGGTAAATACTTAAACTTGTCAGAGAATGTCATGTGACTTATTCTGGTGATGGCTAGTTACATTTATAATGGAATGACTGAATAGCTCAGAGATAGAAAACACTTGGTCTTCTTAGATAATACTGTAACCTTGAAATAAACCACTCCCAAACTCTCCGGATGAATTGTGTTCTCTTCTTGAAAAACCTTCAGAGGAGAAAACTCTAGAAATTTCTCTCTCATGCAGCTCAGTTTGCTCCAATGTGCAATTAGCATTTTACAGCTACAAAAAACAAATCCTTCTCCCTCAGATTTAAAACTGCTATAATCCTCTCTTCTTCTGTGAACTAAATAGCAAAACTGATAACAATTTGGAGCCACATCTGCTTTCCGGTCATTATGGTTTCTGATTGCCATTTCTAAGATAAACAATAACTAGAGTAATCGAATACAAACATTCTTGCTTGTATCAAGTAAACCTATCTGTAGTTCAGTGAATTCAGATTTTTTTCCTCCCCAAACACTGCTATACTGTCATGTAATCCCATTTCATGCATTGGTTATTAACGCAGCTGTGCACATTTAATTTGTGTACATATATTTTAAGCAGCACTTTGAGCTAACTGATTGACTCTAATATCTCAGGTTTGGCTCATATGATGATTTTCTCACAGGCTATTGAATCAAAAGGCCAGAAGTGTTACGCCTCCTGCCAGTTACTGTATATACTCGAATATAAGCCTAGTTTTTCAGCCCTAATTTTGGGCTGAAAAAAGGGTGTCCTCAGCTTATATTCGGGTCAATACTTTTAGCCACTGAGGCAAGTTTGGGTCGGTGGCTAAAAGTCATTTTAAACATTGTGCGCCACTTCTCCTGACACCCCCCATGTTTAAAATGACTTTTTTAAAAGTCATTTTAAAACAATGTTTAAAATGACTTTGAGCCACCAACTCAAGCACTTGCCTCGGTGGCTAAAAGTCATTTTAAACATCACACACACAAACCCAGCTCACAAAGGAGGAGTTGCCAGGCCCTGCTGCATTTCCCACCCTAGGCTTATACTTGAGTCAATAAATTTTCCCAGTTTTGGGGGTTTAAATTAGGGGCCCCAACTTATACTTGGGTCGACTTATACTCGAGTATATATGGTAACTTGTAGTAGAATGCTATTTTGTTGGACAGATAGGACATTGGGAAGCAGTCCATGCTTTAAAACTCCACTTTTCTTGTCCTTCTTTCTTTATGGAGACACAAATTTCCAAATTCTTTTTCATGGCTGTCAAGTTATTTAGAGAGCCTTTACAGGTTACACATGCTGATAAATTACAATAGTTTGTGGTCATAAAGGTAGGTGAAGCCTTATGCACTATAAGAAGAAGGGACTAAATCAATCAAACGGACATAAATAATATTAGCATTAACAAATATATTCCTAAGTATGTAGAAAGACAAACAGACCACACAATCTCCAGTGTCGTTATATGAAAGCCAAGAATATGGGAAACAAACAAGAACTGGAAATTTTAGATCAGGAGGTCAAATACAACTTGACAGGAATAACTGAAATTGGTGGAATGAAGGCTATAAATTGAAGGATATAAATAATTCAAAAAGAACAAAAAGAATAGAGAGAGAGGTGGAGTTGCAGTATATGTCAAAAATGTGCATTCCTGCAGGGAAATACAGGAGGGGTGATTGGTTCTCCCATTGAGGTCATCTGGATCAGTCTAGGTGCAGAAAACAAAAGGAATACAGTGGAACCTTGACTTACATACTGCTTGACTTACAGCATATTTGACTTGCAGCAAGAAGGGGCGTGTTTGACTTGAGTCGCAGGCTTTGACTTACATCTCGGAGCCCCGGCGCAAGGCACTGGAATCGGGCGGCATCCACAACCCAGCATCGTGGCTGCCACCTCCAAACTGCTCCTGCCTTCTTCCTCTCCTCTGGCAGCGGCGGCTTCGGCGAGGCCAGCTCAGAGCACCTGGAGCTGGTCCTCGGCCTCGCCGAATCCGCCGCTGCTGCCGGAGGAGAAGAAGGGCCGGGAGCTCGGGGCTGGCCTCGCTGGTTAGATAGTCGGCTCAGTCTTGTAAAAAATCTGGCTGAAGAAGTCTGGTCCACAATGGAAGCATTTTAGTTGGGGAGCTGTACAGTTGTGGGACTCTAGGGTTGTTCAGGACTTGGAACGTCAGGTTAAAAATCAGTAAAACTTAAATGTTAGACATTGTTGCTATGAACATTAAAAATGGAAGTGTATAACTTGTGGACTATAATTCCACTGCCTCCCCCTCTTTTTGAAGAGACATTTCATTTACACCATCACCTCAACAGAGATGGAAAAATGGTAACAAGTGACAAAGAAAAGGTGGAGGTGCTCAATTACTATTTTAGCTCAGTCTTTTCCCATGAGACAGACTATGGACCTCCAGACATAAGTGAAGTCTGAGTGGAGGGGACAAGATTGTATCTGGAAACAGATAATCAAAGAGCCAAGGAATACCACCCCACCTAGAATGACTTCAAATCTCCAAGGCTGGATGAACTTTTCAGCCGGTACGAAGGTACTGGCTGAAGAATTCTCAGAACCACTGTCCAATTTTGGAGGATGGCTAATGTTGTCTCTAACTTCAAAACGGCAAGAATTGTACTCAGAGAGTAATGTTTAACAGTTCCATCTCTAAGTGAAAAAAGGTAACAAGTGGTATACCCCCAAAGTTCAGTCCTGGTCTGATGCTCTTCAACATTTTTATTAATGACTTGGACAAGGAAGTACAGGAAGCACTTGTCAAATTCATAGATTACACAAAACTGGGTGGAATAGCTAATACCGTTGAAGACAAAAGCAAAATTCAAAATAATCTTGATAGGCTAGAGCACTGGACTGAAACCTACAGAATGAAATTTAACAGGACAAGTGTAGAGTACTGTACCTAGGAAAAAGAAATCAAATGCACAGTTACAAGATGGGGGACACCTGGCTCAGCAGTACTGCAAGTGAAAAAGATCTTGGAATTGATGTGGATCATAAATTAAATATGACCAACAGAGTGTTGTGGCAACAAACAAGGTAAAGGTTATTTTAGGCTGTATTGGCAGAAGTATAATTTCCAAATCCCGTGAGGTGCTCATACCCTTCTATTCAGCACTGGTTAGGCCTTAACTCCAATGCAGTTAGGAGTGTGCAGACCTTTACATTGGAGAAACTAAACAGCCATTAATATTTAATATCTATCTATCTATAGATAGATTTAATATCTATCTATCTATCTATCTATCTATCTATCTATCTATCTATCTATCTATCTATCTATCTATCTATCTATCTATCTATAAGCAGAACACTTTGCTTTTTCTCCCCTTCAATCCTCTCTATTTGACCAGTACTTTTTTCTTAGCTACAGGATGACCTGCTTTTGGGGTTGTTTCCCATTTCATCACTGCTGGGTGCCCCCCTTCTCTTTCAAGCTCCATTTGGCCTAGAGCCTAAAATAAATTAAAAGTCACACTACTAGCACCAGAGATTTCCATATCTTAATTATCCCTATTGCACCTACTCAGGGTATCTTTAAGGTCCCAATCAGAGCAAAGGCAATAGAAAGCAAGCTCTACAGCCAGAGCCTGGACTTGTTTGAAGTCTACTATAAAACTGGGCAAGGCTTTTTCAGGAATACCTGCAGCTACATAATAAGCCTGAAGGGTTCTGCTTCCCATGTTGAGGAACATTTTTAAAAAGGGACATCAAGGCAGCTGCCTCTGCTGTTCATCCTAAATTAATCTACCTCACACAGAAAAGCACAGGCTAGGTACTGGGGGTGCCATTAACTTCAAATGTCAAGTCCCGTACCTTAAGACCACATTAGAGTCATGGAAAAGTCTCCAAACTGGATTTTTCAGCTCATTACAGATGTAATACCCTTCTTAATGCACAAGGCCACACTAAAAGTACACACAGAACAATACAAAGGTCTCGTTCTAACTTACCAAAGATTATAAAGGTTCATATTCTTTTCCCTCGCCTGTGGATACAACCACCAAAGGAACCCACAAGCAAGATGTGATTGCTTTGATTCACTGCAGTCTTTGGTAGATCTATTTATTAATTATAATTATAGAAATGATAAGCTATCTTCCTTCACATAGCTATGACACTACAGAAGCAATTACAGAACTGTTCTAGTATTTCTAGTATGCTTACTTATTTCTTTTTCAGACTATTTCCCTTTAATTTGCATTTCAAAAAGCAAAAGCTAAGTGTTCTGCTTATATAATACCACCTCATAGTTCTTAAAGCACTTTTAGGGTGGTTTACAATTTATTTATGCAGGCTACACATTGCATACACGAGAACACCAAGCTGGGGGATCATTTTCCAAACCCAGAAAGATGGAGGGCTGAGCGAACCATGAACCGGCTACTTGGGGTTGAACCCCAGGTTGTGAGCAGTTATAGCAGCAGCAGTTTAACCACTGTGCCACAAGGCTCCTATTTCAGGATAGGAATCCTTTACAGAATGCAGGTATTACTTGCCACCCCTTTTAAATTTTATAGACTACAAGATGATTAGCAGAGACTGGACAAAGAACTCACTGGCTACTCCAGTGATTTTGAGCTTGCAAGCTAGAGGCTACCTAATACAAATCAGTGGGTTTATGCACATTAGAGATGGGCACGAATAAAAAACATGGTATTTCATTTGTCGTTTGTCATTTAGGGGGTCCGTTTCGGTTCGTTTCCATTTTTCGAGAATTTTCGCAAAAAATCATTTTTGTTTTCATTCATTTTGTTACCATTTATTTCAATTTTTGTGATTTTTTTAGAATTTAAAGCAGTTCAATGTATTGCCGTAACGAAAACGAAACAGACGACAAAATTTCTGGTGTTTCTGTTCGTTTCGTTTCATTTTAGAGACAAAATTTGTTTGTCATTTTGTTACGTAATGAAACGAAAAATCAGAAACAGAAACAAAAAAATGTTTGTTTCGTGCCCATCTCTAATGCACATGCAAGGTGGTAAGGAATAACTCCTTGTGCCACTGGTATAAAAATATTTACTTATTTATTTGACTTCTATACCACCCACTAGGCTCATAATATGAACAGTGGCCTGAATAACAAGCCTATTCTGGCCATTGTTTATTTTATGACCCTATTTCATACCAGGGTGAATTAGTGTCATCCCTAGTTTGTCTTAGATCCTGTTTCATAATTGTCCCTCTGGTCTTAAATTCCAGATATAACCAAAATTAAAAATAAAACGTCCTCACATTGAAGCTGACTCATCCAAGTTTTACTACCTGTCCTTTTGCTGCACTGGAATGAATCACCCAGGTTCATCAGACTTCCTCAATATATAACGGGATTATGATTGAACAAAGTTATTTCCTCATCAAATCTCATTGGTTTTATGTCTTTTGCTGCTTATGTAACACTTTTAAGATGTATGCAACCATTTGCTTACATAAATATTGATTGATCAACCCTGTAGACACAATTTCACCAAAGGAATTTTTTCTTATCCACAGTCACACAACATGAGCAATTCTTTCTTCTTTTTCTTAGTGTTTGTCCCACCGATTTTGGTCTTCCACTTGCCATGATCATGGGCTAGGTCTGGGTGAAACCAGGACAACTTCATGTCATTCTCAAGGGTGTTCATCCAGTGCTGTTCTGGATGCCCCCTTGGTCAGGATCCACTCACCTCCAGGGTAAGAACCGTTTTGGTCAGAGTTTCCTCATCGGCAAGCAGGACATGCTCAAACCAACATAGTCCAGCTTTGCGCATCTTGTCAGCAATTGGTGCAAAGCTGTCTTTTGCTTCAATGTCATCAATGTGCACATGATCCTTTCATGTGAGGCAAGAGGTCCAGCATCTTTGTCTCCATGACACCAAGGCAACATTCAATTTCTGTAGTCTATGGCCAGCATCTGCATCATAGAGCACAATAGATTGTATATTGGTGCAGTAGATCTTTGATTTTAAATGGTCACTGATATTTTTGTCACGTATGATGTTTGATGTTGTATGCCATTTTAGCCTGGCACTATTGATACTCAGGATCACTTTGTAACTCAGACTCCCATCGGCATGAGCAATTATAAAACAAATTTGCAACTTCTGCAGCCAAGTTCAAGTGTCCCTTTGAATTCCAATTCAAACTAAAAAGCCATTGCATATTCATCAACTGGGCTGGGTATTCCACCACTAGAAGAATCAGTTTCACCTATGGAATCTTCAAAACCAAAACCCAAGTTGGCAGGGGCCAAGTGGCAACAACAGCTCCAATCATTTCAGCTCTTCTGCTCTTTTTGATCAAAATTTCTTATTCACAACCTTGCTCTTTCTTTGTCTCACCTCTTTAGGCAGAACTAATGCTTCATAGGGGTTACAGTCACTAAATCTATTACACAGTTGTCACACAGCTATAAACTAGGCAGTGGGAGCAGTTCCAGCATTCTAGTAGGTGGGCTTCCTCAATAGTATAACTGCTGTTCTTCATGGATGGTTATTTGCTACCATGTTTTGGGAGTTTCACCATGTTAGCTTGTTGCAGCAAAACCAATATAGAGCCTTTTGGCACTTTAAGGACAGAGTCTTTTTATTTGTTATAAATGTTTATGATCATGTCTTCCAATGCACATGAAGAATTCACAAAGCCTTATTATTTGCTATAATTTGCTTGGAAGTGTAATGTCTCAGGGTACTTCAGATCCTGTGATTCTTCCCCTCTAGGAAATAGCGATTTTACAAGTGCCTAAACACTTTGTTTTCTTTGATGTCTTCAGTCACTGACAGGTATAAACGATATCACTCAGTCTTGTTTCTGCTTTAGAGGACAGATAGCAGCAAAGGAATGGAATGGGAAATCCGAACTTTAAAGACAAATCTTAGAATTCATACCTTTGAATCTGACCTAAGGTTCACAACTCATATAAATCCAATTAAGTCGAAAACAAGATTCTTCTTGCCATGCATCTATCAGCTTTCATATCCCCCCTCTCTTTTACCAAGCTATGGTCCCACATACTGAATGAAGAGAATACTACAGGAATTGTCATTAGAATAGTACATGGAACTACATATTTCTCTAATGCAAATGCAAATATTTATTATTAATTCAATCAGTCAAATCTATCCTTCACAATTTGGTCCAGGACAGCCACCTGTAGTTAAGAATGAGCCTTGATTGCCTTGATATCAGGCAATATCTCCAGAACATATTCCTATAAGTTTGGGGCAGAGTAATGTAATAGAAATAAATGACTCTGCCGTTTCCTCCTCCTAAAGTCATTGAAACTAAGTAAATGCATTTGTATTCATATACTCAGAACAAATATCACCTTTAGAAAGCTACTCCAGGCTTTGTTTAAAATATATATCATCCACTTTTTAATGAATTATAATGTAGACATTTCATGTAATGCTAGAAGTAAAAACTGGAGGCCTAAAGTCAATAGGTTCGATTCAAAGGTGCTCTTTCAAATATGGAAGTTGTTTATATATATGAAAGGGTTGGTTTTATGCCTCCTATTACAGTGCAGAGCAAGAAGACTGAAATGAGACCTACTGTAGTATTTTCTTCCATAAACAGAAGCATTGTGGAAGCTTCTACACAAGTGTTTACAAAATGACTGTATCAGCTGTTTTCTTTGGAACTAAATCATGTTTGGTGTAACTTATACTCTTCAGTTGCTTATATTGATCTTCCCTTTGTTACAGACTGCAGAACTGATGCCAAATGTCCCTTCTCCACAATATCTACTCTTCTGTTCATGGGTACACAGTGCATGATGCATGTGTGTGAAATTTTAGCACTTTCTCATAAGGTTATAAAAAGAGCTAATGTTCTTTTGGGAATGTATGTGCCATGTTCTCCCAAATGTCTCTAGGAATGATGGTATGTGATGAAGCAATGACATACTTGGGGACATACTGGGAAGGGCAAGGACCAGCTTGGTGTTACTGTCTCCACAAAATGATGGCACACAACAGTAAGCATCACTTTCCCAACTTTCTATGAATCTTCTATGTCTACTTTTGACTTGGCTTTTTAATTCCTACCAAGATCAGAAATCAGACAAATATTATCAACTCATTGGGCTTCTTTGACAGGTAGTCTGAAGTCACTTGACATGTTTTTATAAATCTTCATGTGGAATCCCTAAATTCCTTTTCTGAGACAGATTGCAACTTAAATGAGCCAAAAGCTTCCATTTAGAAGCACATGCAAGCACATTTTGTTCAAAGTCACAAACCAGAATGGGGGGGGGGGAGGAGAGAGACCTGGAGAACTGACGTCAGAATCTCCTTGATGTTTATCATCATCATTGTAGCCAAGAGATCTGGAGGCTCTCAATATTAAATAATACTTCAAGCTGGACATGCTGGGACACAAAATAAAAGCAAAAGAGAACAGTCTGAACACAGGTGGCGATTGTACTAGCCTTGGCCATTTATTAAAGAATGATGAGTTTTATTTATTTATACATTTATATATTGCCAGTCTTCCAAAAGGAACTCTGGACGGTTTACAATTATCAAAAGAATAAAACATTAAATACTAAAATGTGCAAATGAGCAAATAACAAGACTAAACTAAAAGCTAACTGGAAAGGGCAACTTAAAAACAAACCCCAGGGGCAGAAACAGCAAAAACGAATGAGACAATCACATTAGCGGTTGTCATATGCCTCTTTAAACAGCAAGGCCTTAGGTGCTCTCTTAAACACAGGCAGGGACTGTGCCATATGTATCTCGCTACTAGTTTATTCCACAAGATAGGGGCAACCACTGAGAAGGTCTGGTTTCAAGTGACCATTTTGTCAAAAGATAGAAGGAATGACCATTTTGTCAAATGATAGAGGGAGACTGGCATTCAACTGTACATCCTACTGAAAGTGCAATGCCTTTAGACAGCATCCATAACCAGATAAATATTTCATTTTTTAAAGGAACATCTGCTTTAGGTCTGCAGTTCTCCATCCCACATATATCCAGTAGAAGCAGAAGTCATCTCTCCTGTGTGCATCAGGAGAATAGTCTACCTGTATGTATACACTGCACTGTACCAAAGAACTATTTTCCTTGGCTCTGAAGAATTTCAAATTCATGAAGCTAGTTGTGCATAATGAACATGAAAAGAAAACTCACAAGGACAGAATCCCGCAAGGATTGCTCACTCCAGGCTATGGTAGCATCAAAGCAGATTTTTACTGCAGCCCATTAAGCATGCAGCACATGCTTCTGGAGTCATTAATTTGCTCCTCCAGACACTATCTGAAACAATAGTCCTTTAAAAGACTAACTCACAGCTGGTGAATGTATTTTAGACATCTGCTTCATGTGCTGAAAGATTAGTAGCCTCTTTGCAATCTACCTGAAGTTAGCCAATCTGTTTGATTTAGTAGAGAAGCCCTCTCTGTTGACTAGTCTTTCTGATAAGGCACATGGTGAAACTTGAAAGATGGTATATTATTTCACCATGAAAAGACAGCCCCAGGAACAACACCGGTCTGCGTCCCACTGGTGTCTCTACCCTTTCATCTACTTTGGGCTTCTGTTGGGAGAACATGGAGAGCAGTCATTATTCCTGTCCCCTGAAGCTTTCTACTAGATTTCAAACCCTTTGGAACACTGGAGAGATGCTGTGCAAGCTGTAGGAATGTGGGGTGTGGGGCGACCTGGTGGAGTGGAGAGACCCCAGTGGATCAAACATCCTCTGTCAGGAGGCAGGGTGTTGTTTTGCTTTTTTCCATAGAGTAGTCTATTTCCTTTGGAACACTTTCTGTTTTGCTTTGTTTTTACTGTGGAATATTATCACAGAGCACTGCAAACAAAAATCAATTAATCCTATGTCTTGATGAGGACCTTGAGGATAAGAGTCCAACATTCAACGTCATCACTGGAGTCTGACTTGGATTGTCTCTTGCACCACTAAAACCAAGCAGTTTTTAACATGTTAAGGTTTCCAGGCACATTACTGGAATATGCCTACAATACCACTACGGCCCTGTATAAAACTACTGAATGAACAGAGTGGAAATACCACTTACAGCTTATTAAACTTGTAAAGCAACAGAATACAATGCACATTTTGACGACTAGTGATGCATTTCATAAGAAAAAAGTGAATGCAATAGACTTTAAAATGAATACAAAACTACTTATGTTAGTAAACTGTGTATAACAAGGTGTACCAGGTGGAATGCACAGGAAAATATGCATAACTTTCTGGGTGGTGAGGAAAAAAAGAAAACCATGACAGTGGGATTACTAGTAGGATGGCAAGGCAGGTAAGGAAGAATTATTGTATATTTACTGAACATATGTTTACCCCACATTTCTCATTAAAAAGGACTCAAGGTGGCTTGCATCACTGAAAGACAATATTTAAAGCTAGGAACAATGAGTACTAAGAGGCAGGCTTTTAAGCAGTGTACAGAGGAGTATAAAAAGGCAATGGTTAAATGGTTGTACTATAGTCAAAACTGTGTTCATGACCCAGGCGTCAGTCCCAGGTAGCCAGCTCATGGTTGACTCAGCCTTATACCCTTCTGGGGCCAGTAAAATGAGCACCCAGCTTGCTTGGTGGGGGAGGTGCAATGTGTAGGCTGCATAATTAAATTTTAAGCACTATGGGGCAGTATATGATTAGCAGACTTTGCTTTTGTTTGCTTTTGTTTGCTTTAACTATTTCAGTTCAATGACCCACATCATACATCTATGGCAAAACCTTTACCTCCTAGGATGTGATTTTTCTATTCAACACTTCAAAATTTTGTCTCCTTTGCATCACTTCAGGGCCATCCCTGTCGTTAGGGGAAGTGAGGCAGTATCTGCCTCAGGAGCAGATACTGGAGGTATTCTGCCTGAGTCCCCCTGACTTGAAGCCTCTGGATAGAGGCTGGTGAACAGAGGATTCTTTCTTTCTTTCTTTCTTTCTTTCTTTCTTTCTTTCTTTCTTTCTTTCTTTCTTTCTTTCTTTCTTTCTTTCTCTCTCTCTCTCTCTCTCTCTCTCTCTCTCTCTCTCTCTCTCTCTTTCTCTCTTCCTTCCTTCCTCCCTCCCTCCCTGCCTCCCACCACCTCCATTTTCCCTCTCTAAATACAAGATAACATATTGGATTTAGTTCATAGTTTCTATATCTATTGCTCATCATTAACATTAAGAATTTTCTGTTATTAGGGGAAGATCCACTTCCTGATTTTCATAGTCAAAACCAAATCATAATTCTTCAAATAGTGTCAGCATGATGAAGCAACACAATAGCCCCATTCTATTTTGTATGTGTTGAAAAACTTCCCATATACCATAGGGTTCCCCCCTTTTTTCACCTCCAGCCTGCAACGTGAACAATTATTCCATTTTACATCGTTTTAATTTTCTATTTGACCTTTCTTCTTAGACAATAAATTATACCAATATATACTCACCTTAGATAAAAGTGGGTGACCTTTTACAGCAAGGATGACATGCTGTATATGGGATTATATATGTGTTTCCATTTTTTTTATTTAAGAAGATAAGAACAGCCTTGCTGGAACAGGCCACAGCCCATCCAGCCCAGCATTCTGTCTCACACAGTGGCTCACCTTTTGCTTCAGGGTATTCCCAAGCAGATGTCTTCACCTGCTTAGGATTCCCCACAAATGGCATTTAGAGATATCCTGCCTGTCTCTCCAACCCAGAGGTTGTCCTTAGGCATCCATAATGATAGCCAATGATCCCCTTGTTCTCCATGAACTTGTCCAATCCTTTCTTAAAGCTGTCAAGGCTGACAGCTGTCACCACTTCTTCTGGCAGGAAGATCCACAGACCAGTGATCCTCTGGGTGAAAAAGTAATTTCTCTTATTTGTTTGAGATCTATCACCCAAAAGTTTCATGGAGGTTCTCATCAGTATGTATCACACAGAGAGACAAGCACACATTAAGAAGAAGGAAGGTCCATACACTTTGGCATCAAAGTTTGCTTGTATTTCTGTTTATTTATTGATTTGATTTGATTTGTTTTTTTACAGCCTATCTGGAAACCTTAGCCAATCTTTTTCTACTTAGAAGAATCCATCTTACCACTTTAAAAGCTGTCCCATGCCAAAGTGCCACGGGCTTAAGACATGCATTCTTTTTGGCACAATCCATTGAGATACAAAGTACCTCTTTGTTTCACAATTGTGGATGGGTACTCTCACTACTCCCAGTGTCATTTCACTAAAATGACACTGGGAGTAGTGTTAACTGAGGAGACAACCCTGTGATATATCAGACAGGTTGTAGCATAGAAAAGGAAAGTGAAGGAACACCCTCCTCTTTTATTTTAATATTTATTTTATTTTTAATACTTCCCAGCATATTCCAAAACCATGCTGGGCTGACACATTGCATTGCTATGATATATTTCATTTAGCAGACAAAAAAGGGTGTGTGGGGGGAAACAGGTGCAGCCTACTGAATGACCACTGTGAGAAGAAGGAAAGGGTAAAAAGAAGCAACCCCTGTGAAGGTAGAAGACCATGATGACTTTGTTTGGCACTCCCCAACAAGGCAGTATGACCACAGCAAACCACAGCTGAGGAGAAAGGCTGTGAAAAAAATAGGAGGTTACCTTCATTTCTCTTTCCCCAACCTTCACCTTAATGCTGTCTCCTCATGCTGCAGGTTCTCTTGGCTGCTGCCCCTCCTCCTTCCTTACTCGGGAATGAACCATATAAATCTTGCTTTGTTTGGATCTGTAGTATGGGAGAAGAGGACCCCATAGCACAATCTCCACTGTGGACAAAAGGATTACTCAGAGGAGAGATAAAATAGATCACACTTAAGATAGGAATCTTTTTGAGCGTGGACCAGACCACATCAAACTTCCCAGTGTAGACAGGGCTAGAGTTACAGGTATTTCTGGTATAACAGTCTAGAAGCCACTGCAAGAGTTATACCTGTAAATTGTCACTTATAACTCACTTTGGTTGTGTACATTAAACAGACATATTTCAAAAAGGTGTGATCTAGAGCTTTTTTGAATTAGATTATTAACAAAAATGGAAAAGATTAAAACTAACAAATCTGATGCAGGCTATAGCTTTGATTTCTAGAGATAGCCAAATACTGTATAGTTGTTTTGTTTTCCTAAAATGTTGTCTGTTACAAACTTTTGCAAATAATAGCTGAAAACTAGACATGGGCACGACTTGGCGAAATTGTCATTTCCGTTTTCGGATATCGTTTCCGTTACGTAATGGAAACGGTAACAACAATTAAGCTGTCAGAACTCGAACTCGAACCGAAAAAAGAAAAATTGGGTCTGATTTGTCGTTGTCGTTCCCGGCATCGTGCGGCGATCGCACGATGCCAAGTGGCAGAGAAAAAAGTTTTAAAAATTAAAAAAACCCGATTCCCGGCCAAAAAAGCAGGCAAAAATATGCCTCCCTGAGGGCACCTACCAGAGGGGTGGTTTCTGGGGGGGGGGTCCCCAGCCTTCCCCCCTCCTGTCCTGGGCTCCTGGTACCGGGCTGGGAGGGGGCATCCTCGGCATCTCCATTTGCCACGTGGTGCAGGGGGATCCAAAATGGCGTCCACAATATTTTTTTTGAAATCGTGGTCCAAAAACACCACCAAAGCACCACAGAAACATGCAAAAATTAGCTATTTTAAATGCTTGAATTGTTACAGTAGCAGCAGTGGGTTTTTTATAGCAGTAAAAGGTCGCACTGATTTTATTTTATTTTATTTTATTTTTATTTTTTTACACCTGCGCAATGATGGGCTGGCCATGGGATGGGACCATGCAAATTTTTGGACCCATTCTACCAATCGCATGGCCAGGTTTTGACTGACACTTCTGGATCTGAAAGAGGGCATAAAAAGGCACTCCCAGAAGAGTCGCAGTCCGGGCTTGGATGTGGGTGGGAGAGGGCTGTGTGTAGCTGGCTGCTGTGCTAGACTAGTTTCGATTTCGTGAAGCCTTTAGATTTCAGTTAGGCAGGCAGGGAGGGAATTGATTCAATTGAATTTTTAGGAAATAATAATTCCTTTCATTCTCTGTCTGCTGTGGGGAATAGCAACACAGTTTATTCTTTTTTATTCTCCTGCAGTTTGTTAGGATTTCTTTTCTGATAGTGCTTCAAAGGGGGGGGGGAGGTTTGAGTGGGAGGGGAGGTGTGGATTTATTTTAAAATTTTCATTTGCTTGGTGGCAAGCCAAGGTCCTTTCATACCCTGCCTGCAGCTTTGTTTGCAATAAAAATTGCAATTGCTTTATTCGATGCAGTCTTGTGAAGCAAGTCAGTTTAAAGTGTTTTCCGCCTGCTCTGGGTCATTGCGGGACCCGCACCCGCTGCCCGCGCACCTGCCGCCTGCGCACCCTAACGCCCGCCCCCCTGCCGCTGCCTCCGCCCGCCCATGCCACCCCGCCACCCCCCCCCGCCGCCTAGGGCGCAAAAACACCTAGCGCCGGCGGGACGCCACTCGCTGGGACGTCAAATCGCGCAAAATCGTGGTGGTAACGACAAATGACAAACAACACAACAAAACGACATATTTTTTAAAAAATTCGCGAAAAACGGAAACGAGCCGAAATGGACCTGTCCCGAAAAACGAGAACTCGAAAAAAAAATTTCTAGTTGTGCCCATCTCTACTGAAAACAAAATGAGTAAGTTTCTCAACTACTTTTAGGAAAAGGGCAAATGTCTTACGTTGCTTCAAATTTAAATTCTGTGAAGTTTGGTAAATGCTGATAAAAACAATGCTTGTTGAATTATGTCAAGTTGGAACGGACGTACAATGACTTTAATAGAGCTTTTAAGGTAAGCAAGATATTCAAGAGCTGGTTTTACCAGTTCCATAAGATGGGGGATACTTGGTTTAGTAATACTACATGTGAAAAGGATCTTGGAATTTCTTTAGAGCACAAGCTGAATATGAACCAATAATATGATGCAGCAGCAAAAAAGGCAAAAGGCATTTAGGCTGTATTAACAAGTCTAGACACAAATCCTGTGAAGTATTGGTTCCCCTCTATTCTGAACTAATTAGGCCTCATTTAGAGTACTGGAATTTAAGAAGAAGGCAGAGAAACTGGAGTTTAGAGCAGGGGTGCCCAAACTTTTTGTAAGGAGGGCCAGATTTGGTGGCTGAGAATGTGTCAGGGGCCGGTTGCTCCCCGACCCTGCCACCCGACTGCAGGCCCCACCCACTGACCCATAAGTCCCACCCACTGACCCCCTTGCAACCCCACCTATAGGAAGGAAGGCGGGGACCAAGTGAGGGAGGGATGAAGGTGGAAACCAAGAGAGGAAGGAAAGTGGGGAACAAGGAAGGGAGGGAGGAAGGAAGGTGGGGACCAAGGGAGGGAGGAAGGAAGGAAGGAAGGTGGGGACCAAGGGACGGAGGCAAGAAGGAAGGTGGGGACCAAAGGAAGCACAGGGAGCCGTGGCCACAGGTCGCCCCTTGGAAGAGGCGATCTGTGCAACCTTGCATCCCCCAAGCTCCCCAGCGGTGGCACCGGCTGGCCCGCCAGCCCACCCCAAAGCTTCTTGGTGGTGGCAGTGGCCTGCTGGCCTGCCCACCCCCACACATTCCTCTGCAGTGCCAGTGGCGGCAGACCACCCGTCCGCCCAGCCGCCCAAGTTTCCCAGAGGTGCCGGTGGCGTGGCCCGCCCGATCACTGCCCCATGTGTGTGCCCAACCTCACAATGTTCCCGGCTATGCCAGTGGCGGCGGCCCGCCTGTGCACCGCACTGCATGTGCGCCGAGCTTCACAAGGTTCCCAGCGGTGCCGGTGGCAATGGTCCACCTGCGCGCCACTCTGCGTGCATGCCTAGCTTCACAAGGTTCCTGGCAATGCCGGTGGTGGCGGCTCGTGCGTGCGCCCAGCCTCACATCGTTGCCGGCAGTGCCGGTGGCAGCAGCCTGTGCGATGGCTAGCCGGCCGGCCCACCCAGCCCCACAAACTTCCCAGCGGTGGTGGTGGTTTTGGCCCACCCCCTCACCCGCCCGCCCAGCCCCACAAGCTTCTGCTCACTATCCAGCTGGCTGTCCCAGCCCCTCAAGCTTCCCAGTGTTGTCAATGTTGGTGGAAGATATTTAAAAAAAAAACATGGGGCGAAGGAGGGGGAGGGAGGCGCGGGCCAGCCAGCTGCGGGCCACTCAGAATGGTCTGACGGGCCAGATTTGGCCCCCGGCCGGACTTTGGGCAGGCCTGGTTTAGAGGAAGG
>JAWVWN010004425.1:0-15563 GCA_037367305.1 Phrynocephalus vlangalii
CATCTGGCTTCCATGTGCATTCTATCTGGTCTCAGGATTTCCCTTGAGTAACCTTCCTGTGGGGTTTTTGGGGGGGGGGGGGGGGGGAAAAAAAGAAAAGGCCTTTTCGCCACACCCCAAAAGACTCTTCTTAAATATTTATAGAATCAAGGAGTTGGAAGTGACCTCAAGGCATCCAGTCTGATCCCTGCCATGCAGGAACCCCCATCACAATATCTGTGAGTTGAGTCATGGCTACTGGACTGTCTTTTTGAGAGATAGAAAACGTTTTCGCTGTCGATCCAAACAGCTTCATCTGCTGAACAGCTTCATCGGTCTGAAGGTCTCTTGCACTAGCTGTATTCAGACCAGTTGAAGTCTGTTTGATAACAGCGAAACGATTCTATCTCTACAAAAAATAGTCAGTAGCCATGACACAAACTCCCAATAAATGCACCTGGATGACTGAGAATCTTCACAGAGCCCCATCAACAATACCTCTGACAGATGGCCATGCCAGCATCCTCTTAAAAACCCCTCCAAAGAAGGAGAACTCCACCCCCTCCGTTGTGGGCATCATATTCCACTGCCGAACAGCTCAACTCTCATGAAGTTCTTCCTATGTTTCAAAATGGAATCTCTTTTCCAGCGTTGTTTCTTACATTGTGACCTGATTTAGTTCTTTCTCTCTAAGTCCTAGTTTCTGAAGCATGGAAAACAAATCTGTTCCCTCATCAAATGACATCCTTTTCAAAATTTAAACCTAGCTATCATATCCCCCCCTCACCCCGTCCTTATTAAAGAGGCTAAACATTGCCATGTCCCACAAAGCGTTCCTTCATAAGACATCTCTTCAGAACTTTAGCCATCCTGTCGCCCCCTCTGTTCCATCAAGTTGTCAATATCCTTTTTAACATTGAGGCGCACAGAACTGGACACATGATCTCTAGGTGGGTCTGACCAGAGCAGATAGAGTGATTCTACCTACTTGATCTACGACCTATGGTTTCTTTTGAATACAACAGAGAATCGCATTGGCTTTCCCTTGGCCGCCGCCCCACAACACTGTAGCTGACTTCATGTCAATTTGTGTCCACCAGACGTCCCAAATCCTTTCACAGGTTAACTTATTTTCCAGCAGGTATTACTCCCATCAAATATCGCCGTACAAGTGCCAAGAGTGTTGGATGTGTTTCCGCAGAGTACAGCCTTCGAAACACCAGAGAGTCCACGCAGGAGAGAAAGCCACACAAGTTGCCAAGAGTGTGGGAAATGTTTTAGTCAGAGTTCAGACCTTCTTCACATCAGAGGATCCACACAGGAGAGAAGCCATACAAGTTCAAGAGTGTGGGAAAATGTTTTTTACGTTCGTCAGAATTCTGAGTCTTCTGAACACCAGAGAGTCCACACAGAGAGAAGCCATACAATGCCAAGAGTTGTGGGATATGTTTTGGTCAGCAGTTTCACACCTTCGAAACACAGGGAGTCCGACACAGGAGAGAATCCTTACAATGCCAAGAGTGTGGAAAGGTTTTCGTCAGAATTCTGAGCTTCTGAAACACCAGAGAGTCCCACACAGGAGAGAATCCATACAAGTGCCAAGACTGCTGGGAAAGTTTTGGTCAGAATTCTGAGCTTCCTGAAACACCAATAGCCCATCAACAAGAGAATGTCACCTGATGGGGTCTAGGAGATGAGCCTTCTCTGCCAGTGTCCCCAAGCCCTCTAGAAGAGCAGGCCCCTGAAAGTGTAGACAGGCACCCTCCTTCTGACCTTCCAGAAGATTCTGAAACTTTCCTGAGTGGAACAAGCAAGCCAGCAATCAGTGGAGATGGCTAACATCATATAGTCCATCACTTTTAAAGCCCCGCCACTTACCCAATAATAATTATATGTATATTGTTACTTCGGTTATTTTCCCCACTTTTTAATATTTATGGTTTTCATGTTTTTATATTGTAAAATTCGCCCATTGTTTTCCCTCTGGAGAGATGGCAGTGACAAATCTAAATCAACCAAGCATGCAAGCAATAAAAGCTTTGCTCATAAGCAAGCAAGCAGTAAACGCTTTACTCCCGAATACTAATTTTTGGAAACACCCATAGAACTCATACCATATAACTTCTCTACCAGCAGGTAAAATTTCTTGGAAGGCCCATATGCTCTGCAGTTGAAATCTACTCCCTGGGAGATAGCAGCCCTCAGAGGACGCGGATATTCAAAGCGGGGGGATGGGAGAATGTAACGCTCTATTGGTAAGTTGTGCGCGAGATCCATTATTTTCTAACCATTCATCTGATATCCCTAAGAGCCGAGATTATATAATGTGTGAGATAGAGAGAGTGTGGGGGGGGAGCGAGAGGAACTAAGTGTGCAGTAGTCGAGCGGAGTGTGCGCTCTCTCTACGGGGAGGGGGGGCGGTGGGGTGCGGGAGGGGCGGGGGGGAGGGTTGAATAAATAGAGCACGCGTATATATAGAGTGGAGTGAGGAGCATATATATAATCTCTCTCTATGAGTCTTATTTATTATGGGGACAGCAAACAGGAAAGTAAGAATGAAATGCATAAATAATTAGCGAATTATACGAATCAGAGACTCGACATATAAATGAGAGAAAGCGAGATATAATGTTGGGGTATTAGTGATTTTTTGGTAGTGGTTTTTTGGTGTTTTGGGTGGGGGGTTTATGGTATGATGAGAAATGGTGTGGTGATGTAAGAAGAGGCGAAAGGGTGGTTGTTGTAGGTTAGGGTTTTTAGTGATGAGTTGTTAATAAATGGGGTGGGGGGTATGAGGGGTGTGGGGGTGAATGTATGCGAGAGTATATTGGGATGGGGGGGGTGGGGATTTGGGGGGTTGCGTGTGAGAGGGTAATATGGTGGGTCTATAGGGGTTTAGGTGGTGGGTTGGTGATGGTGGGGGGTTGTGGGGGGGGGGAGTGGGGGTTTGTAGTTAGAGTGCGCTGAGGTAGGGGGGTATGGGTGGAGTGTTGTGTATTATATAGATGGTGTGTGTGTGTGTGGGAGAGAGTGGATCTGAGTGAGTGGGGGTTGAGGTTGTGGGGGGGTAGGGGGTGTGGTTGAGAGAGTGGTGTTGGGAGAGAGAGGGGGGTGGTGTGTTTTGAGAGGTGTGAGAGTGGTGTGGTGTGGTGTGGTGGGGGGGGTGGTGTTGTGGTGGGGGGGGGGGGGTTTGTGGTTGGGGTTTGTTGGGGGGTTTTTTGTTGGTTGTGGGGTGGGTGGGTGGTTGTTGGGGGGTGTGGTTGTTATTTGTTTGTGGTGTGGTGTTTTAAATTTTTTTTTGTTATTTGATTTTATTTATTATTTTTTGGAGTGTGTGTTTATCTAGTGTATGGTAGGTTTTGTGAGTGGTGGTAGTGTCTAGTGGGTGAGGGGGGTGTGGGGGGGTTTGGTGAGTGGGGGGGTATTGGGGTGTTTGTGGGTATATTAGGTTATTGTGGGGTGGGGGTGGTTTGTTGTTTGTTGGGTGTTGGAGGGAGTTAGAGGGAATGGATATTTGTGAGGTATAGTAGGTTAGTATTATATATTATTGGATAGGGGAGGGTTAAAGTGTGAAGGTGTTAGTGGGGATGGTTTGGATAATAATAATGTTTTGTATATGAAAATAAATTGATTTGAGTGTTGTGTTAGTGTTGTTTAGGATTTGATAATTGAATTGTAATCATAAATTATTGAAATAGAAACAACGTTAGTAATAAATAACAAATTAAAGGGAATATTGTGACTTATTCGATAAGCTGTTAAATTTGGTGGGGGACCACTGCATTTTAACTGGCCAGACAGTGATGGCCATCTTCCAAGAACTCAAATCAATCTCAGGTCGATTGGATATACGGTGGACCCTTGTATAACAAACAGTTTGTATAACATAAAATTTGTAACAACATAAAAAATTCCAGAGATAGGGGAAATCTGCTTAACATAATCGCCTATGGGGCGAATCTGTACAACATAAAAATGGGATCACTCTGTTTTCAATGCATTCCTATGGGAAATTTGTATAAAGGAAAATTTGCTTAACATAATTTCATTTGGAATGAATTAATTTCTTTATACAAGGTACCGCTGTAATTCAAAAGTCGCTACTTGGGTGCTCTAGCATGGCTTCAACCCTGCAAAATACCATCTATGTGGGAACAAAAACAGAAGCCCGCAATTCTACAATCATAGATGACGCTGCTGCATCCTCCACCTCCTCTCTATGTCTGCAAAAAGATCAAATTATTTTGGAAATTGAGAACAATCCTATGAACACTGCAATCACTGAGCCAATTGATGAGAACAGAGGTGGGACAAATTGATCTGGAAGTTATCAATCGTCTCACCAGACCTCCCCACTTATTGAGATTACTCCTGAGATTTTCCAGCGCTGTGATTCCGATGATGCTACCAAGACTCTGTAGGATTCTAGCCAAATTCAACATCTCAGTTAAAAGAGTTTTCTCTAACCTAGTTACAAGTGGGATAACTCAGTAATGAAAAAAGCAATATTGAGATAGGGGAGAATTTATGGTGGAATATCCTTCAGTTTGAAAAATTACACTAAGGAATGGCGTTCAAGTGAAAATGAGGGTGGCTTAATGAGGAAATTAGTGAAAAAGGACAAAAGATGGAAAATACTGTGGTACCTCTTAAGACAAATGCCTCGTAAGACAAAAAACTCATAGGAAGAAAAAAAATTCCAGGAATACACATGTTTTGCATGACAAAAAATCCCTATGGGATTATTCACAAGACAAAAAACTATTCCGCATGTACCCATGAAACCCAGTTATTGTTGTCTTCATTCTAGCCTCCGAAACAGATTAATCCATTCCCAGTGCATTCCTATGGGAAACCCTATTTCGTATGACAAAATTTTCTTAAAACAAATTGACCCATAGACTGAATTAAATTCATTTTAAGAAGTAATAAATAGTTCTCCATTTTATAGTTCCCTTTGACCTCATGTTACCTTGGTCTAAAATAGGCTCATAAGATGTAAAATGGCCTGAATTTGCTTGTTAGGTGGACAATAGTCTAAATAGGTGAACAATGGCCTAAGGTGCTGAAACCCAAAAAGTATGGGTCGTTAACTATGGCCTTGGTGGAGGTGTAAAGTATTTTTTATTTGTCTGGGGATTGTTGAAATCACTGCCTGATAAGTAGTAGATAGACTGCCTGAGCACCCCACCTCTGAATGGTCAAAGTGAACTATAAAATGGAGGACTCGCAACTTTGGGCCTTTTCACACGACCCCTAAGATCCGCTGGCCCCTTAAATTCGGACCAAAGATCTTAGGGGTTCGTTGCTCTTCCTTCCTCCCCACCAGAGAAAGAGGGGAAAAAATGCAGCTCACCTGGAGGAGCTTCTCTTCCGTTTCTCTTGTTTCTCTTCTGCTTGCTTTTTTTCCTCCCACCTCTTCTCTTAAAGGGGCAGGAGGCAAAAAAAACACACAAGCAGAAGCCAGGAGAGCCCCGCACTGACCAGATTAAATCCGGACCTGGGGATTTTCACCCACCTCAAGCAGGTACAAGAAAACTGCTGTTTTGTCGTGCTAAGTGGGCGGGGTCGCACTTAATTGTCTGCAAAGTCCGGAGCTGGTGGGAAAACACTTGTAAGGTCCGGACCTTGCAGCCATTTCCTGCGGAGCTTAGGGGTCGTGTATAAAGGCCCTAGCTTTCCTCAGACTGATGAAGCTGTTTGGATGAGCAGCGAAATGTTTCAGTCTCTCAAGAAAAGATGTCCAGTTGCCATGACTCAATTTTCAGAGTTTTAAAAAGAGTCTGGCAAGAAGAGGTAAGGAAAGAAATTAAAAGAAAAGATAGGAAGAAGATGTGAAAATAATGAATATAGTAATTGGTCCATAAGGATTAAAGAAAGTTATACTTAACACCAGAGAAATTGAATTTGTTAAACAAAGAAATAACATCTTTAAAATGGAGATTTAAAAAGGATATGGGGACATATTTACATATGCACTGAATTGTGAAATGAGGAAAAGAGAATTATTAATGAATTTCAATAAGATTAAGCCTTAATCTCTTTGAAATTCATTAATAATTCTCTTTTCTCCATTTCACTGGTCAGTCTTAAAGGAAACCATAGGTATTGTTGTATGAGTGTTGCAACTCTAGCCTTGCTGAATATGGTTAATAATAAACTACAAGGGGATGTGAAGGAATTAATTACTATTATGATTATGGTAGCGAGACTGGTCCTTCAAAGGAACTGGAACAATATCAATCCAAATATTATGGAGGAATTATATAAACAAATGTGGAATATAGCTGTTAATCATAAACTAATATGTGAAACCATGATTTTTTTAAAAAAATTATGGTAGTACAAATGATTTTAAGCATATTTGGAACTTATTTTTAGTACCTGTCTTTGAGAATGGGAAAACAAAGATGTTTATATTTCTGGAGACAAATGGGACAAGTACTGTTATGAGATTAAAAAAAATGAAACAAATGTGTAAATTAGTTCCAAGGAAGGTAAGGAGTATGGAGTTGGAAAATGTGTGGCATATTTTGTGTTTACTGCATTTTTAAAATTTATGCTAGTTGAATTTCCTTTTTATATCTTTCGACACCTTATATTAGTGTGTGTTCTTCTATTATTAAAATTTAGAGTTACATAGAAAAAACAATAAAAGAAAGTACACTGAGTAAAAATGCAACAGAAAACTAGACATTTCCAAAAACATGGCAGTCTTCTGCCGGTTGAGTGAGAATTGTTGGTGGATGTGGGTCGACAGAGATCAGGGGCAGCCAAGTGATTTACTGCCTCAGGGGCACTCCAGAGACTTTCTCTCCCAAGGCTATATGTCTGTGAAGATTCTCATTCATCCAGGCGAGGTGATCCAGAAGTTGAGTCCTCGCAATGGGACTTCTTTTCTTGAGGGATTGAAATGTTTCACTACTCATCCTAGCCGCTTCGTCCGTCTTTAAATGTCAATGCCTCTTCCAGGTTATTGGACCTCTTCCTCATTTGGCTTCACCTGAGCTAGGGGTTGGAATTTTAATTCTGAAGCACCACCTGATGCCTCTGAAGCACCACCCGATGCCTCTCTCCAACTACATATGTGTGCATCTTCATTGTTGATGAAATTTGAGGAAATGATTTTAAAAAAGGATAGAAAATAATAAAAATGGATAGGGAATAATAAACCTAACATATAAGATGTCAATTACAGGAAGAAAGTGTGTATATGTTGTTTAATAGTAGGAGCAAGCCAGCGAAGAGACATTTATGAGTCCCCTTTGGAGCCCGTGCAGTGAATCTCAAAGGAGGCCTTCTGAGTTCTACTGATGTGATCGTCCTTTGCAGAGCAGACTCAGGGAAGGATCCCGAAGATGGAATAAGCAGAGAGAGGCATTTCTGTTATAATTTGTGTTTTCAATCCTCTCCTCCAACACACAGAGAGAGAGATTTTGAAGATCTCCCCTTCAGATAATGGCATGTTGATTTTTAAGGAACAGAACCTCTTTTTATTTTGCCCTCATCCATTCTCTGTCTCCTGGTGGTCTGAATGTCTCCCATGGTGGGGTGGTTTTCCTGCATCCTCCCTCTGAGGTGTAAAGCAGGGGAAAGACAGCTCCCTTCACCTCCTTGGCCTCAGTGGAATAGAGAGACAGCTGGCCTTTCTCAGTCAAGCAGAAATCAGAGGAAAAGCAAAGAGGAAAAAGCAAAATAGAGAAGGAGCTGCTGAAGGAGAGCCCACATGGCTCTTGCAAGGCAAATCATGCCTCACTAATCTGTTGGAATTCTTTGAGAGTGTCAACAAGCATGGAAAAGGGAGATCCAGTTGACATTGTTTATCTGGACTTTCAGAAGGCTTTTAACAAGGTCCTGCACCAAAGGCTCTTGAATAAACTTGCCTTACTATAAGCAGCTTCCATGAACGTAAAATCTATGGAAAGTAAAATCTATGGAAGGCATAAAATATTAAGAACGTAATATATTGCAATTCTCAGAAAACAAGAAAGTCTAGTCTAGCTTAGCTACTTACTTTGATGGGCATTCCGATGGTCGCACACCTCCTCCTGCCGTGGCCCTCCTCGGCCACACTATCCAGTTGCTTACATTGCCCTGGAGCAACAACTACAAGCGGCCCCAATCAACAATCAGCCATCAACTAACTAACTCCTTTTGTCTGAGAGAAAGACCTTTATAGCAGTGCTCCCCAACCTTTTTATCACCGTGGACCGGTAAATGCTTGATAATTTTTCCCTGGCCCGCTTGTTTTGATTTAATAAGATAAAAAATGTAAATGCCCCCCCCCGGCCGCTGACGCACATGCGTGCTAGTCGTTTCCCACTCTAGGGGGCGGTGCTCATCTCCGTACTCAAGCCGAAGAGCCAGTGTTGTGTGATGAGTCCTTGGCATCGCTGCAAGGAAACACTGTTTTTACTTCCTCACATTTTTTCCCCCGGGGGCTACCCAGCCGCCGTGAGGTCTTGGGACCCTTTGCCCTTCCTTGACATGAGGCCTCCCTCCCTCCCTCCTTACTTTCTTTCTTTCTTTCCCTTTTCTTTCTCCCTCCCTCCATTCCTCCCTCCCTTCTTTCTTTCTTTCTTTCTTTCCCTTTTCTTTCTCCCTCCCTCCCCCTCTCCCTTCTTTCTTTTCTTTCTTTCTCTCTCTCCCTTCCTCCCTCTTTCTTTCTTTCCTCCCACTCTCCTTCCTTCCTTCCTTCCTTCCTTCCTTCCTTCTTTCTTTCTTTCTCTCCCTCCCTCCCTCTCCCTTCTTTCTTTTTTCTTTATTTCTCTCCCTCTCCCTCCCTCTCTTTCCTTCCTTCCTTCCCTCCCACTCTACCTCCTTCCTTCCCTTCTTTCTTTCCTTCCTTCCTCATTTTCTTTCTTTCTTTCTTTCTTTCTTTCTTTCTCTCTCTCTCTCTTTCTTTCTTTCTTTCTTTCTCCTTCCTTCCCTCCCACTCTCCTTTCTTCTTCTTTTTCCCCCTTTTCTTTTTTCTTTCTTCCTCTCTCCTCTCCTCTCCCTTCTTTCTTTCTTTATTTCCTTCCCTCCCTCCCTTTCTTTTTCTTCCTTTCTTCCTCATTTTCTTTCTTTTTTCCTTCCTCCCCCTTCTTTCGTTCTTCCTCTCTCTCCCTCACTCCTTCTCTCCCTTTCTTTTTCTTTCCCTCCCTCCTTCCTTTACTTACTTTCTTCCTCCCTTCCTCCTTCTCCCTCCTTCTTTCTTTCTTTGTTCCTTCCTCTTCCTCTCCTTCCTCCCTTCCTCCCTTCCTCCCTCCCTTCCTTCCTTTCTCCCTTCTTTCTTTTTCTTTCTCTCTCTCTCTCCCTTCCTCCTTCTCCCCCTTTCTTTCTTTCTTTCTTTCTTTCTTTCTTTCTTTCTTTCTTTCTTTCTTTCTTTCTGGCGGGGTGGGGGTGATTGCGGGGGGTCGCGGCGGCGGCGGGATGGGGGCGATTGCGGGGGGGCATTGCGGCGGCGGCGGGACGGGGGCGATTGCAGCGGCGGCGCCGGGGGCCGGGGGGTCGTGGCGGGGGCGGGACGGGGGTGATTGCGGCGGCGGCGGGGGGTCGTGGCCACGGGGGCGGGAGGGGGGCGATTGCGGCGGCGGTGGGGACGATTGCGGGGTGGTCGCGGCGGCGGCGGGGCGGGGGGGATTGCGGGGGGGATTGCGGCAGCGGGGTGGTCGCGGCGGCGGCGGGACGGGGGCGATTGCAGGGGGTTGCGGCGGCGGGGGGTGTCGCAGCGGCGGCGGTGGGACGGGGGCGATTGCGGGGGGGTCGCGGCGGCGGCGGGACGGGGGGATTGCGGGGGGGATTGCAGTGGCGGGGGGGTCGCGGTGGCGGGGGCGGTATGGGGGCGATTGCGGGGGGGTCGTGGCGGCGGCGGTGGGACGGGGGCGATTGCGGTGGCGGCGGCGGGGACGATTGCAGGGGGGGTCGCGGTGGCGGGACGGGGGCGATTGCGGGGGGCGGCGGGGGCGGGGACAATTGCGGGGGGGTCGCGGCGGCGGCGGGGCGGGGTCGCTTGCAGGGCGGTCGCGGCGGCGGGGGGGCGTTTGCGGGGGGGGTGGCGCGGCGACGGCCCGGTGCCGATTCATCCACGGACCGGCACTGGTCCGCGGACCAGGGGTTGGGGAACACTGCTTTATAGGATTAGGAACCTTTGTTCTTAGAAGTGGAAATTTCCAGTTCAGAGGCTTCTAGATGTCTCTGGCCACAGAGTCTTCCTGCACAGAGTCTTCCTGCAATTAGTCAGGTAATTAACATAAGAAAGATGGGAAAACATTTGTCTTTCCTCACAAACAACTATAGATTGTGGAGAGGAAAAACATTTGCCTTTCACTCACACATTCCCCTTTTGAAGTAAGGTAACATAAGTAAGGTAACATGAAGGTAATAAATCATCTCTTTGATAGTCATGGACAACACAATTAACCAAATGGGTAATTCCTGGGAAAAACACAACAGATGGTAAAGTGACACTCAGGAATTGACAGATTCCTGACAAATGCATATTGGAGCAAAAAAATCAAAACTTTATCTATCAACTCATGGGCTCTGAGTTATCTGTGACGGATCAGGAAAGAGATCTTGGTGTGTTGGTGGACAGCTCAATGAAGGTGTCTCCCCAATGTGTGGCAGCAGTGAAGAAGGCCAATTCCATGCTAGGGATTATCAAAAAGGGGATTGAAAATAAAACAGCCAACATTATAATGCCATTATACAAAATGATAGTAAGGCCACACCTGGAGGATTGTGTACAATTCTGGTCACCGCATCTCAAAAAAGACATAGTGGAACTGGAAAAGGTGCAGAAGAGAGGAACTATAATGATTACTGGGCTGGGGCACCTCCCCTTTGAGGAAAGGCTAAAACATTTGGGGCTCTTTAGTCTGGAAAAAGGTGCCTGAGGGGGGATATGATTGAGATGTACAAAATAATGAAGGGCATGAGTAAAGTGGATAGAGGGAATCTCTTCTCCATCTCACAAAATACCAGAACTAGGAGACATACACACAAATTGAGGGCTGGGAGAGTAAGAACAGACAAAAGAAAATTATTTTTTTTCACCCAGTGTTTTGTTAGTCTGTGGAACTGCCTGCCACAGAAGGTGGTGATGGCATCTGGCCTGCATGCCTTCAAAAGGGGATTGGACAGATTCCTGGAGGAAAAGTCCATCACAGGTTACAAACCATGATGGAGATGTGTGTCATCTCCAGGCTTAAAACTGGGGTACTTCAAGGGCCAGATGCAGGGGAGTGGTATCAGGAGACAGAGATCTAGTCTCATGCACTCCCAAACGCATCTGGTGGGGCCACTGTGCGATACAGGAAGCAGGACTAGATGGGCCTTTGGCCTGATCCAGCAGGGCTCTTCTTATGTTCTTATCTTCTTGTTATGACTTCATGGATGCCCAAGCAAGTGAGGCAAGGATTTGAGGATGTATGATTGTTAAAAAGGATGGCTTCTTATAGTCCTACTTTATATCCCTGGAATGTGATGTTGTTATTATTGTCAACCAATTCCACCTGCCTCAGGGAAGGAGGCTTATGAAAGCTAACTCCTCGACTAACTTTTTTTAAACTGTTAGAGAAAATTAATGTAATTATTCCTTATTAATTCATCCTTTAAATAGTTATTTCCTTGTGTATTTATTTTCAGTTATGTTCTTCTCAGTTGCATTATATTGCACTTTGATTGCTTCCATTTCGCCATTATTTCCAAACAAAGGAGAATATCAAGGGTCCAACAGAGAGTAACATCCTTGTCAAGGTATAATTTACAAGCTGAAACAAAACAAGGCTTGTGGTAATCAACAGCCATGTTGAACGTGTGTGTGAAATGCTGAGTAACTGTGGCTAACAAAAAAAAAGGAAGGCTAACACATGTGTATTAAGGTTAAAGTAAATGATGTAATTCTCTGTGATTGTCTTTATTTTCTGCTGAGCCAACTAAGCTTAAAAGCCTACTCCAACAATCCCAGATGTAATGGGCAGGGGAAGGTATGGCTGGACCACCACCTGTTAAAATCCAGCCTCTCAGTGGCTCTTCTCCCTGCCCACCCCCACCCCACCCCCACGAGGAGATGGAAGATGTTCCACAATGTTTTAAGAGAAGAAAAAGACGTTTTATTTGAAAGAGTTTGTTTCTTGAGGTGTAAGTAGAGAAGGTCTGAGGCTAGGATTCAATCCTGAAATTGCCTTTGGTGACCATTTTTTTTAGCAAAAAACAAAGCCTGCTGCTTATATACCACCTGCAGCTACTAAAGCATTCTCTGGGCAGTCCACCGCAATCGCCCCCGTCCCCCCGCCGCCGCCACGACCCCCCCGCCGCCGCCGCCGCCGCAATCACCCCCGTCCCGCCGCCGCCATGACCCCCCCGCCGCCGCCGCCGCCGCCGCTGCAATCGCCCCCGTCCAGCCACCGCCGCCACAACCCCCCCGCCGCCGCCGCCGCAATCACCCCCCGCAATCGCCCCCGTCCCGCCGCCGCCGCCGCGACCCCCCGCAATCGCCCCCACCCCGCCAGAAAGAAAGAAAGTAAGGAGGGAGGGAGGGAGAAAGAAAGAAAGAAAGAAAGAAAGAAAGAAAGAAAGAAAGGGGGAGAAGGAGGAAGGGAGAGAGAGAGAGAAAGAAAAAGAAAGAAGGGAGAAAGGAAGGAAGGAAGGGAGGGAGGGAGGGAGGAAGGGAGGAAGGAGAGGAAGAGGAAGGAACAAAGAAAGAAAGAAGGAAGGAGGGAGAAGGAGGAAGGGAGGAAGAAAGTAAGTAAAGGAAGGAGGGAGGGAAAGAAAAAGAAAGGGAGAGAAGGAGTGAGGGAGAGAGAGGAAGAACGAAAGAAGGGGGAGGAAGGAAAAAAGAAAGAAAATGAGGAAGAAAGGAAGAAAAAGAAAGGGAGGGAGGGAAGGAAAGAAAGAAAGAAGGGAGAGGAGAGGAGAGAGGAAGAAAGAAAAAAGAAAAGGGGGAAAAAGAAGAAGAAAGGAGAGTGGGAGGGAAGGAAGGAGAAAGAAAGAAAGAAAGAAAGAAAGAAAGAAAGAAAGAAAGAAAGAAAGAAAGAAAGAAAGAAAGAAAGGGGGAGAAGGAGGAAGGGAGAGAGAGAGAGAAAGAAAAAGAAAGAAGGGAGAAAGGAAGGAAGGAAGGGAGGGAGGGAGGAAGGAGAGGAAGAGGAAGGAACAAAGAAAGAAAGAAGGAGGGAGAAGGAGGAAGGGAGGAAGAAAGTAAGTAAAGGAAGGGGGGAGGGAAAGAAAAAGAAAGGGAGAGAAGGAGTGAGGGAGAGAGAGGAAAAACGAAAGAAGGGGGAGGAAGGAAAAAAGAAAGAAAATGAGGAAGAAAGGAAGAAAAAGAAAGGGAGGGAGGGAAGGAAATAAAGAAAGAAAGAAGGGAGAGGAGAGGAGAGAGGAAGAAAGAAAAAAGAAAAGGGGGAAAAAGAAGAAGAGGAGAGTGGGAGGGAAGGAAGGAGAAAGAAAGAAAGAAAGAAAGAAAGAAAGAAAGAAAGAAAGAAAGAAAGAAAGAAAATGAGGAAGGAAGGAAAGAAAGAAGGGAAGGAAGGAGGTAGAGTGGGAGGGAAGGAAGGAAAGAGAGGGAGGGAGAGGGAGAGAAATAAAGAAAAAAGAAAGAAGGGAGAGGGAGGGAGAGAAAGAAAGAAAGAAGGGAGAGAAAGAGGAAGGAAGGAAGGAAGGAAGGAAGGAAGGAAGGAAGGAAGGAGAGTGGGAGGAAAGAAAGAAAGAGGGAGGAAGGGAGAGAGAGAAAGAAAGAAAAGAAGGGAGAGGGGGAGGGAGGGAGAAAAAAAAGGGAAAGAAAGAAAGAAAGAAGGGAGGGAGGAATGGAGGGAGGGAGAAAGAAAAGGGAAAGAAAGAAAGAAAGTAAGGAGGGAGGGAGGGAGGCCTCATGTCAAGGAAGGGCAAAGGGTCCCAAGACCTCACGGCGGCTGGGTAGCCCCCGGGGGAAAAAATGCGAGGAAGTAAAAACAGTGTTTCCTTGCAGCGATGCCAAGGACTCATCACACAACACTGGCTCTTCGGCTTGAGTACGGAGATGAGCACCGCCCCCTAGAGTGGGAAACGACTAGCACACATGTGCGTCAGCGGCCGGGGGGGGGCATTTACATTTTTTATCTTATTAAATCAAAACAAGCGGGCCAGGGAAAAATTATCAAGCATTTACCAGTCCACGGTGATAAAAAGGTTGGGGAGCACTGATCTATGGGGTAGCGCAGAGTTAAATTTTATCTCCCATATCGGGAGAGGTCTTGAGGGGAGTTTTGGGGATGGGAGCCATCAATGTGCGGATGACACTTTCTGTGGGTGGTTTACAATGTAATCATGCAGAGCACCTGTTTCCCCTGCCTTTTCCCGTGAGTTGGGCACTTATTTCTACCTATCTCGGAGGATGGAAGGCTGAGTGAACCTTGAGCCGGCTACCTGGGATTGAAACCTGAATCATGAGCAGTCTGGCTACAGTACTGCATCCTCTTTGCTACTGAGCCACGCGGTTCCAGTTATCTGCTGAAGATGGTGCTTCAGGAAGCCTTCTATGAGTAACAGAACAGAAAGGACTTAAGATGGTTGAAGGAACTTGAAGCAGACTAGGAAAGGAACTAAGTCCAAGGCCTACATCTAAAAATGAACTCTGCTTAACAATGTCTGTGAAGATTCTGTCATCCAGGTGAGTTGATCTCGAAGTTGAGTAATGGCAACTGGACTTTTCTTGAGACTAAAACATTTCACTACTTATACAAGACTGACGAAGCTGCTTGGATCAGTAGTGCCTCTGTTGACCTTTCTCTGCCATCAATGTGAGGATGACACTCTCTAGGCCAGGCCTGCCCAAAGTCTGGCCCGGGGGCCAAATCCGGCCCATCAGGCCATTCTGAGTAGCCCGTGGCTGGCCGGCCCGCCCCTCCCTCTCCCTCCTTTGCCCCATGTTTTTTTAAACAGGCTCCCTGTGCTTCCTTTGGTCCCCCCCTTTCTCCCTTCCTTGTTCCCCACCTTTCCTTCCTTCCTCTCTTGGTTTCCACCTTCCTCCCTCCCTCCCTTGGTCCCCGCCTTCCTTCCTGCGGGTGGGGTTGCAAGGGGTCAGTGGGTGGGGCTTATGGGTCAGTAGGTGGGGCTTGCAGTGGGGTGGCAGGGTCAGGGAGCAACCGGCCCCTGACACATTCTCAGCCACCAAATCTGGCCCTCCTTACAAAAAGTTTGGGCACCACTGCTCTAGGCGGTTTACAATGTAATCATGCAGGGCATTTCCACCCACCTTTTCCCCTGTGTTAGGTACATATTCTACCTGTCTCAGAAGGATGGAAGGCTGAGTGAACCTTGAACTGGCTATTTGGGATTGAAGCCTCAGTCATGAGCAGAGTCTGGCTACAGTAGTACATATGCTTCACCACTGGACCACGAGGCTCCACTTCACACCCCTCTTCTTCATTTCGGCTCCACTTCTCCCAGCATGCCTTAATGGACATCACAGTTACTTCTCTCTGTCTAACCAGAGAAAGGAGGAGCCTTACCGAGAGGCCACCATCTGACGGTTTTCCTTCATGACTTCCCTGTGGAGGGAATCTCTGCTCCAGATCCAACAGGGCCCACTCCTCCTGGGAGAAATTCACAGACACTTCCTCATA